>JABXWE010028975.1:0-35050 GCA_014611495.1 Limonius californicus | reverse complement strand
CAATCATCAGGGGGAGAGAAGCCTGTAAGCAGCTGAGTTACCTCAAAGCGCTGGGCAGGTAAAGAGTTAAGGATACACAAACAGTAGCAGCCGTGTCACCTCAAAGCGCAATCATCAGGGGGGAGAAATGCCAGTCAGCAGAAGAGTTACATCAAAGCGCTGGGTAGGGAAAGAGTTAAGGATACACATACGGCAGCAGCCTAGTCACTTAAAAGCGCAATCATCAGGGGCGAGAAAAGCCTGTCAGCAGCCGAGTTACCCGAAAGCGCTGGGCAGGTAAAGGGTTAAGGATACACAAACAGCAGCAGCCGAGTCATCTGAAAGCGCAATGATCAGGGGAGGAAATAAGCATGTAAGCACCCGAGTTACCTCAAAGCGCTCGGCAAGGCAAATGGTTAGAGATACTTGCAGCAGCAGCTGTGTTACCTCAAACCGCAATCAACAGAGGGGCGAAAATACAGTAAGCAGCGCTGTTACCTCAAAAAGCTGGACAGATAAAGGGTTATGAATTGGTTAAAGGACGGTGATTCTTGACGGTCAGTTCAAGAATAATCTTATAACAGCTTTGTTGTTAGCTCGTAACATCTCAGTTAAAGGGGTTGTTGATCATAACAACTTACTTCTGCTTTTATAGGCCAAAAGGTGGGTGTTGGGTCGCTAGAACAGCATACACGTGTACGACCATTTTAGAAACAATACCAATTTTATCGTCCTATGAATTCTCAAACTAATATTAAACACGAGGGTGCATTTCAACAAAAAAGGTAACAATTTAAAAATGGTACGAACTAAACTAAACCATTGATCACTGAAACAGACTGCATTCTAGACGGCTGTCCATATTTTTAGGTACTATAGAGATCATACTAATTCAAAATGATGTATCTGGAATACAAATGCTCAAAAGGAATGTTTTAAATCTGGAATTATAAGACACAATCACTGAGTAGGTAGTTATTTTATAATTCCATGCATTGTATGTATATGAAAGCTGATGATTAATTTATGTTACTCGCCCTTACAAGCCAGGCTTAACCTTGGAGGCCAGACCGTTTACTGTAAAATTAAATCGAAGAAACGGCCAATTCCAAGATAAATGCGGCGTTCCATTTCAAACGTCTTACCAAAATTCATTAGCAGTTACATTTAAAAATAAAATACGACAAGGTATACATTACAAATTTAACTTATGAGCATGATATCTAAGAGTCTGAGAAAATGTAAACAAAATCGCAAATGCGGGCCCCTACAATATGTATGTCGGGTTGCGTCAATCACTTTTAAGGGAGGACAACTTAGTTAGCGCACTCTGTACATAAAACCTTTTATTCGTCTAATATTTTTATGCAAAATTCTGAGCATTGAGCCATAGTACTGTTTTTTGTAATTTAATTAAATTGCACTGGAAAATATTGTAATGCCCGTAGTAACTGAACATAAGTTAAGTTACATAATTATTATTAAATTTATTTTAGGAATACTGAACGCTAGTATTTAATACATTTTATTATTTTTGTTCTTGAATAAATTAACGTTATTTTCAGTATACATATTTAAGAAGATATTTAATTTAAAAAAATGATAAATTTAATGGCAAACAGGTCCTAATCCGGCTTATAATAATAAATAATAATAAGTAACTGAAAATGTAAATATCTACTTTACACGATAGAAGGAAACTAAAATATTTAGTTTTCCATGAATTAAATATTTTTCATACCGCTGAACAGTACAAAATATTATTAAATATATATATATAGGGTGTCCCTAAATCATAGGGACTGAATTATCGCCACAACAGTTGTTTATTTCTTTATTTTTGATGGCTGTATCTGCGTAACGAAGCATTTCCGGACCCATATTTATAGGAACTTTTTTTATTATTGGCTGTAGAATACGCCCTCAATGTTTGTACCTATAATTTTGGGACACGCTGTATATTAGAAAACACTTAAATTAAAGTGTTATTTGGCCAACAGTTGATTGCATCTCTGTAAATTAAGCAAAATTTAAATAATCATAACCTCCTTAAGTACATCCAACGGACGCGCTTTAATAACGCACATTATCCGACATATGTTTATCTTTTTTCGGAAATCTTCATTCGCTCTGTTAAGCGTAAAAAGGGGGTTAAAGCTACAACTCGAAGCCGGGCTCTTCTTGAGCGTCCGAAGACGCAGTAGCACGCGATTTTTGGCCTCCGTGGTGCTTCGCGAGCCCAATTTCAAACGTCCATCGGTGCACAATGCACTAATTTCACGCTTTTAATGCAGTTGCATCGCAAACAACCATTATTATGTCCAGCGAGCAGCTCTTGGAAGTGGGGCCACTCACATTTCGCGAATTGATGTCGCGAACCGCCAAGTCTAAAGACGTCCGAGACCAGTGAAAGACTTCATTTACCATTCGAAGGTGCCAGCTGCTGTGTGGCCAATTGTTAAGTAACAGTGAGCAGAATTAAAAATAGTGCGGAAAATAGTGAGTGCAGTGGACTTGAACGGCTATTCAATTTTGTTATAAAAGAGTAAGTAATTATAGAGTTGTTATTTAATATTTCCTTTTTTTTGTGTGTCAACTTCGCTTTATTGGTTATAAACACATGAGGTATTTTTTTACTTTAGGGCACGGTTGTTTACTTGGGCTTATCCCGAAATTCTTTTTGTATTTAAATTCTAGACTGGGCAACGAACCTGTTTCGAATGCCCAGTTCAAATTCGTGCTTTGCTTTTTAAATTTCTTGGTCTTAACTTTATAAGACTTAAATATTAAATCAAAAACGCATAGCTTTTCCAAAATAAATTTACTATTCTAAATATTATTACCTACATATGATGTATAGCATCAATTAAGGAAATTTATTTGTTACTGAATTAATTATGCTTAGTAAAAATTATAACATTTAAAAAAAATAATATCTTTAACTAAAGCTGCATCTTTTTTGATGGTACATTTAAAAATATTATTCTTATTTGAAATTATAGATTTCTCCGGTATTTCACAAATTTGTCACAAAAATTGCGTGTTTTCCAAGTTGTTTTGAACTAAATACATAAACATTTACCACTAAAACGAACGTCAACAGCATTCTCGAAATAAAATTATAATAAACGCGATGCTTGTGTCGCCAAAAGGAGGTTATTGAGTAGAGCCAGGAGGATAATCACCGCAATAGAAAAAATTTATTAATATTAATGTAAAGTCACCATGTTTTTATGGCTCCAGATCTTTATTTTCGGTGTAATGATTTTGTGGAAAAATTGCTGACTTGTTTGTTATTCATAATAACTTTTTTTTCCTTATGTGCAGTTGTTTTACTGCAAATTCATGTGTTAACACTGCACTGAATAATATATTTAATTATTGTGAGCATGTTGTCACGTGTTGAATTAATGGAACTAATATGCAAAGGAATATTGAAATGAGTATTCAGACATACCTCTTGAGAAAAACTATGTGTTGATTGGAAGTAGAGCATTATTTAATACAATAATATAACCAGAGTCGACGCCAGAGATTCTGGAAAGCAGATGCTAGCGAAAAATAAGTTTTAGAAATTGTACTACTGTTGAATAAATGGAACTAATAATGCAAAGGAAGATTGAAATGAGTATTCAGACATACCCCTTGAGAAAAACTGTGTGTTGATTGGAAGTAGCGCATTATTTAATACAATAATATAACCAGAGTCGCCTCTAGAGATTTTGGAAAGTAGATGCTAGCGAAAAATAAGTTTTACAAATTGCTCTACAAAAATGACACCCAAGCTACAAATATGTATAAATATCTGATAATACAATTTTTAGTATTATTTTACAGTTATGAGAGCAATTTAAAGAGGTTCGACAACATTGCACACCGAATTGCTACCTTAATATCGTACGATTCCCATTTTTAAAATCCTAACCACAACTATAAGACGTATTTTGTATAGACTTTAATACAGTTAACATATAATTATCGTACCTTAATATTTTGCGCTTCTCATTGTTACAACTATAACTACAACCTTGCGACATATTTTAGTACATCTTCAAGAATGACAATGTATAATTTAAAGAAGAAAATCCTTTGGTGTAAATTACTTAAATGCCTTTATTAAATAATTAAGTAACATATCCACAACAAATGTACTTGTCAGTTTTTTACTGATATGACTAGCATTTAAGTTACTGAAAAATTTAAGTATTCGTGTGGCCACAGATTCTGTAACATGTTTCTTGCGCATCGATTTCATGATAGGACAATAATTAACAGGTGTTTGTGACTTTAAGAATTGAAGAAGGAGGTCTTCCAATAACGATTTTCTAAATATTGCTATAAAATTTAAAATAATATACTTGCTATTTTAAGTTTCTTTCGTTGAAGGAGTATGTTATAAGTGTTAAAAATGTTTTTCTATAATTTGTGTCACATAAACCGAGTTACTTTTTTTCTGCGGGCGAAGTTTTTAGCCACTGCACACTGCGGCCAAGTAGACCTATTGTGCCCCCTATGTTGATTATTCTCCCTCGGATAGTCGTGTGTCTTTGATGTAGTCAAGGATGTCCCTGAGGGGGATAGCCTGGAGTTCGTCTCTGCCTAAAAAAGAAACGTCCTAAGCCTTTCTGCTGGCAGTATTTCGTCGTGGCAGAATATATGGAATGGGATTTTGTCTTTCATTTCGTACTTCCTGTACGTAGAATCGTGTTAGCCCTATTGTGTAGGAATGTTTCTTTAGCTTACAGTGACCTGTAAGTAATTCTGTTAACTGTTTTACGTAACTCATGTCGAGATTCAGTGATTCTTTTGTATGGGTCTCCTACAATTATCCCCGTCTACCAATGCAGACAGTGCTTTCCAGTGATTGCAGTGTGCTTCGCTGAGAAGATCTTTTATATGCCCCTTGGTGAAGCTGTGCGCAATACAGCCCGTGGAATCTGGATTGATCAGATCAGATCTTCTAGCTAGCGAGTCTGCAGTTACATTGCTGGATATCCCTGGTGCACCGATACCTATTCCAAAGTAACTTTGTTCCCAATAGCCAGTACACATAGGGCTTTTAAACGGTCTTCTGCAGTTTTAGAGTTGGATATACACAAATATTGGGTTAACGGCCAAAGGGCAAATAGAATAGAAACTATTCGATTTTTAATCAAGCTTTCGAGTTTCGAGTTTAATCAAGCTTTTAGAGTTGAGCTTCTCTGATAGCAGGGCCTTTAAGGCAACTTAACTGTCAGATCCAATAAGGATTTCTCTGTTCGCATAGTGCCTTTGCACTATGTTCTGGGCGCAGGTGGTATTGGCAACTGGTTCCGACTGAAAGACGAAGGCATATCGCCCCAGGCTTATGTCAATTTCATTCCCTGTGCTCTCTTCATATGTACCTACTCTAGTTCTTCCTTCCATTTGGGAAGTCCGTATACCAGACCAAAATTGCTCTGTTCGATTCACTGCAGTGTATCCTCTCTCCTCTACTAGAAGATGAACATCTCGATGGGTTTATTAAAGTGGAATTACTTGACAGTTTTGTCCAACTGCACTTAGTAACACGCAGTTTTGCTGTAGTATTCGGAAGATATTCGAGTGAAAGCTCTTTCTACATAGAGTCTCTCGAGTGTTGTTTGAACTGTAGCTTCTATGTTGTTGTGATGACCTCAAACTTTATCATTAATAGTGTTGGAGGGAGGTCGCAGCGTCGCCATGGTTGCAGTATGAGAATTCGTTAATGCCCCAGTTATATCTATAAATACCAGTCTTTGTAGTTCGCCCAGTTTGATTTCATTTATTTTGGCTTTGTTCCACCAGATTACTGATGTATAGGTTACAATCGGTAGTACCATTTTAGTATAAAACCAATGTACCATTGGGGGTTCTAGTCCCCAATAGCTTCCAAACAGCCACTGCCCGACCAGAGGGCTTCTGGGGCCCTGTTTGTTATAGTTTATACGTAAGGGTGGTAGCTGAGTCTGGTGTCGAGAATGACTTCCACAATTTTAAGCCCATCAAGTCACGGAGGTTCATTATCTTTGTGACGGCCATTATGAAGGTCTTCGTGGGATGAACCGACAATGCCTCTTTTGAGCACCTTCTTGCTACGGTGTGCAGGGCAATCTGCATCAAGTTACGGACGACGTCTCTTAACTTCCCGCTTCAATATTGCTATGTTGTCCGCGTAACCATACCTATACCCTCCATATTTCCGAAACTGGTATAGGAGGGCGTCGATTACCAGGTCACCACAAGTGGGGTATCCCTCTCTGTAACAGTAACCCTTCCCGAGTTTCTTTCAATTGTAGAAATTATTTCTCTTTTCTCAACGTGTCTGCCTAAGTTGGACAGACTCCTTGTCTTACCACGACATTATTGAGCGAGTCGAAGGAGCTATTTCCAAATGATCTCTCGATATCCATGCGGCCAGTGCAATCTTTCGGTTGTCTACGGCCTTCTGCGCTCTTTCGACTAGCTTATGTACATCCAACCCCAACTCCAACTGTTTGGTAAGGAAATTGGTTCTGATGTAGAGCTTTAACATATTTTCATATGCAACTGTCGATCAGTCTTTCCAATGTTTTCAGAAGAAACGATGTTAGGCTGATCGAGCTGAAGGATTTTGCCTGGGCGTACGAGTAGCGTCCATGCTTTGGTATGAATACTATTGTTGCTAGCTTCCAATTATGAGGTGTATAACCTGATGCTAAACTGGCCCTCAACAGTGAGTATAGTGGCGATGTCAGTTTTTTGATGTCTTGCTGTAGCAGAGCAGGAAAGGTTACGTCATCTTCAGCTGACTTGTATGGTTCAAACGGGAAGCCTGAACATGACTTTATTTACAATTTACTACAATCAGAAATATTATTCAAGAACTTTCATTCGGTGCATCTTGTACACATAAAAAGCTGATCTATAAGTTTACGTGTAATTTTACGGTTGTTCTACCTAAATCTGCGAAATTTATGAGCGGAAATGAAGCGTAAAAATGGCAAAGTGACAGAATTTGAAAGCAGACATTTTCAAGTGCCTTTCTTTTAAATTTATTGTTTGAGATTGTTCTACATAACTCTTTCCCACTTCTTAAAGAAATTTAAATATTTTTTGTATATGAGGTTTTGATTTCTATGTAAACCAACTTACAATATTTAGCAATCTCTGAAACCTTGTCAATGTAAACATATTCAGGAAAGTATAGAAAATGCTGACCGTGTTAATAATTGATGGAAAAAAACATTTTCGTCAAATTATTTTGTTAAATTAATTATTTATACAATATCCGCGTCCAATTGTTATTTATGTATGAATTGATTCTCATTCAATAAAAGATATATAGAGAATAAATAAGGTGCTCCCTTAGCCCATAAATACAAACTTAAAGAATATTTAGTAATAATTCCCAAACTTTTGAAGTAATTGTTTTTAAGTGGAAATTAGTTAGTAATACATATCAAGTGTAAATATTCGATAAACATTTTGTATATTTTGTACAATAGGAGACACAACCTACAACCCATTCACGATTATATTTTCGCAGAAATGTTTTGAAATTCGGGCTTATTGTATGTACAAATATAGCTTTGTAAAGTGTCATTTAAACTAAAATTGATAACAAAAAGTACTGTTGCCAGACTTATTCGCATAATTTTACAGCGATTTAAAATTTGGCGTTTTAAAACAGTATGGGCAACCCTCACAAACAATCGTAAAGCCGGTGCCAGACACATGCGGTATTTGTTGAATCCCGAATGTTTGCTATTTGCTGAACTGTTTGCGAAATTATTCGTCACATACCAAGGATGCTACTCCACATATTAATAATAACTCGTGTACTTCATATTCTTGTTTTTATGCAACACGTTTCTTTTTCATGTATATCTAAGAACTCAATACTATGTCATTAGACCCCTACATATTCAAAAATGTAGTAAAATAATCTCAAAATGAAAAACAAAACGATAATGTTTTGCTAGTTGCGTTACAAAACTACCAAACATTTGAATGAATTGTGTGGATGGAGACCAAATTCGGGGAAAGTGAAACCTGATTCGTGTCAGTTTACCGCCATCTGGCGGGAAATGTTCGAAGCTCGGCGAATTCCGAACATTTGCCTCAAATCCTCCATCCATATGAGTAGGTGTTTCCCAAATAACAAACATTCGTCGATCTATATTTGGCAAATAACGCATGCGTGGCGCTGGCTTAACACTATAAAGTATGAGTAAACTGCATAAATGTTTCGAAATTTTACCGTTACTTGAATTTTACTCAATATGTATAAAGACTGGGATGGTTCAGTGGTAAGAGAGTCAGACATTGGATGTAATAGTCGAAATATTTTCGGTTCGAATCACTCCAGGAGTAAGCAAATTTTTCTAATTCCTTTTGTGACTGCTATTAGATCCCGGTTTTCAATTGGCTTTGGGGATCATATCAGTGACACTCCTCATGTTATAGTTGCACTGAAGGAGTAACAAGGCTCTGCCGGCCTTGGCGGTCTAGTGGTTAGCGCGTCTGCCGCGGGGTCGAACCTGGCCAATGTCGGCGAGATTTTTCCAGCGGGGTGTGCGCTTTCTGTCGGATAAGAACTAAAGCTGTAGGTCCCGTGCCACTGCGATGTGTGACACGTTAAAAATCACTACGGGGGTTGGAATTACCCCAGATAAGCGAAATCCTTAGTTAGGGTGTACAATAAGCCAATGATGGCTGCAGTGAGATGCTTAGATGTCGCTCTTTCAAATCAATCATCAACAAGGTTCTACACGCTAACACACACCATACACCAGGTAGAGCAAATACAGTTATCATCACGGTAACCCGCAGAGTCGGGCCCTGTTGTACAACAGCTCTTGCCAGTTTAGCCTTGCCTCACACCACCTCGATACTGCATAAGAGGTATTAACGAAAAAATTATTCTGTTTTTCTGGTAGCCTATAGGCATTTCTTGATGTCTTCCTCCTGTTCATGGGTATATTCCTCTTGCCATAAACCTGACACAATGTTATATCATCCTATTTATGTTCCTTAAGGGCGAAAACAGCAACAAACTGGTTCATTTGACAACAATTCCTTTAGCCAGTTCAATGACAAAAAAAGTTATAGTTAAGAAACTGTAACCTAATAAAAATAAATTCTGAAGGGATAATATGTGCCAGAAAATATAGAATAATTTCTTGCTTGAAATTTTCTTAGTAAGATAATGCAAAATTTCTAATTATTTTTAAATTTAATTAAGTTACTTTAAAGATAGATATTAAAACTAGCAGTATTTAATTTATTTTCTTGCTATTGGTTTGCAAATACATATCAAATATACCTTCTAGCATGTTTAGCGGCGTATTTTTTATAATTAAGTACATATTTCTGTTTTCCTATTGCATATAAATCCGAACTCTAATGATGTTCCATTACAGTACATCTTTTACATCAGGCACTTTAGTACGTATCCCATACAGTACCTGTGGCACAAATAATACTTTGTGGTAGTTATTAGCATCACTGAAATATTTACAATTTATTCTTGTAGTTGTTTGCTAATTAGCACTTCCTCCATGCTACTCGTGATGTTTCAACGTTATAAATAAAAACCCGGAATGCGTAATATGTATGCTTAATTAGCTAAGACGCTGATGACATAAATTTCTTTAGAAATTTTGTTTTGGTTTCCTGTTTAATATCTGCGTAATATTTTTTCATAAGCATATTTACGAAGTTTTCTTCCTGTTTGTTCTAATTTTTACTCTCTTTCGTTGTGTTTTGCCTTCAACTCCGCTTCCATTACGTGATCAATAACCGATCGCAGAAAGGGATATCGAGGTAATGTTTACTCCAAACCAAATTTAAATAATAAAAACTCCAAATAGTGTTTCTACTTTACACTTTACATAATTTGTATTGTTCGAGATGGATTAAAAAAGGTCCGATAACTTACCAATGTATAGTACTCATCAAACCAAACAGAGAAGTCCGAATCAATTTTAATCAATAAATGGCATTATTGTGAAAATCGAACAGTTAAAATCAGCTGATATAGACGACCCTGCAATTATACCCTCGTACTATCCATTTGTCGTTATAGGTAATAGGTATTGACACTGATTGAAAAATATGGAGGAGCCCCATCGTGCATAAACTACAGATGAACCCTATCATTCAGAGGTACTTCGTCCAGCAGTGGGGTAAACTATAATTAAAAAAGTCAAGATACAGTTTACTCGTAAAACGGTTTAATAAAGATACAGGCCCTATCAGATGCTGTTCTAAAATATCCTGCGAGACAGTTCACTCGACAATGGCGTGAGGGTTTTCATCCCCCCATACATGACTATTGAGTTGATTAATAGCACCAGTATTCGTAGAAGTAACTGTCGGTAAATAAAATATTGACACCAAACTTTCTGCGAGAAACACCAATCTCGAAGTATAATATGAAGCAGTAAGGGCTTGTACCCGCTGGATATGGTACCGGATATAATTGTGTACAGTAAATAAATAATAATATCTTAAATTTTGTTAATGGCAAATGAGAAGCCTATTATAAAGCAGTTTATTTATTAAAATACCCCCTACCTCTAAAACCTTTAGTTTGCGGACATATATTGATTAAGACTTTTTTGTTTGATTTGATGATAACTATACGTGGGTAAATACTCCGACCGTTTTTTAAACACCTTGTATGTTAGATATTTTTTAATCAATTTGTTATGCGATATCCAATATTTCAGTACTAAAATTAGGCAGCAGAATATTTGGGGTTCCACTTCTCCGTAATTTCTAAATAACAATACTAATAATGATACTTTATAACAATAATAACAACTATGATGTAATCGTTTTTGACACTGATAAAACTAAGACATAAAATGTATATACGGAGTATTAACAAAGTATGGAACGAATTAAATACACACACGATTGTTTCTTTACAAAGGCATACAATTTTCAATAAAATATTTGTCGGATAACAAGACAAAATTGGTTAGAAGAACCAAAATGATTTTATCGGAATTTCTTAAAACAAATTTCAATTGCTAGAACAAGTCTTCAATTTACTCACTCGTTTCGTTCGTACAACTTTTTTACTTTTACTTTAGTTAAACTTAAAATTTATCCTTCTAAAGCGTCGCCTTACAAAGTCCAATTAAACATGAGACAAATTACACATATTGTTGTTGAAACGTGCAACAGCATATTATTTTCCTGTTTAATGCTGCAAATTACTAGAACTTTTTATATTTATTTCATTCTGTATATTCTTATAAGATTTGTTTTAATTTTATTAAAGAATTTCGTTCGCAGATTTGGGAAAACTGTAAGCAGTAGTTGATGATTCACAGAAATTTGATAGGGAAACTTCAGCTAGCTGATGCGCAGTAGCGTAGGTTTCCTTGTAAAGTAGAGGTACTTATGCATTACAAAATTTAGAATTATCCAGTATAAAAGTTATTGTATTTAAATAAAAACAGAAATGAAGGATAAAATAAATATTTGAAGAACTGTAGCAGCGTTCAGTCCGGTGATCGCGCAGGAGACTCAAACGGTCCTCGCTATTCTATTTATGTGGTCATGTGAAATTGTGAGTTTGAATTAGTAAGTCAAAAAATTTTAGAGGATTTAAAGCGTCGGATTCATTTTAAAATGGAAAGTATCAAGCCGGAAATTATTGGGCGTCCGAAACCAAGTGTTTACACACGTGCTGGTCAATGCCAACTGGTTAACGGTGAAAATTTAAAAATTGCCGTTGGGCAATTTCTTTGATAATGTCAATATTTTCATTTAAAATAAATTCTGAATTTTTTTAACTTTATGAATATTTTACTGAATAAAATTGTTATGTGGGTTACCAATTGTTGTATATCACAATTTAACTGGTGAGGAGGTCTACCAAAATGAGAAAAAAAAAGGTTGCCATTTAATAAACTTTAATTAATAAAGTTAATTAAATGGGGCTAAAAAATACAAGGGATAAGCAGATCACGGAAATTGGTGTTTGAACGAGTTCTCCACGAAAATCACAATTTTACTAATGTAATATAAAAAAGCTAAGGAAGCTGTTAAGATGGCGGAAGACCTTGCCCAATAGTGGGATGTAGCAGGTTAATAAATACCATTTCATACTGCTAAGTTATTTGCTCAAGAAATACAGGGTGCGAAAAAAGTATAGTCCG
Source organism: Limonius californicus (assembly GCA_014611495.1). Classification (NCBI taxonomy): domain Eukaryota; kingdom Metazoa; phylum Arthropoda; class Insecta; order Coleoptera; family Elateridae; genus Limonius; species Limonius californicus. The sequence goes on along the minus strand of JABXWE010028975.1, from coordinate 22,916 downwards.
AAGCCGTTTTCGGCAAAATTAGGTTTTCATCCTGGTTTCAATGCAACATAACCTCAAATTTGTTTAAATGGAAATATATGCCTTGGTTGTGCATTACATGTAGAATTTTTTCCTCCTTCAGTAATAGTGTAAATGTGTAATAGCAGTATAAGAATTTGGTCATACCGAGGGCGGTCAGTAGTTGGCTTGCCGTCTTCCACCAGAAAGCTTATATTTTGATATATAGCAATTTACTCGGTCTAGGACATTCGGGCGCGGCCGTAAGGCCGCTGCCGTTAGGGCGCCGCCGTTAGGGCGCTAGACACAAGGGCGCGAAGGCACTAGGGCGCGGGCCGTTAGGGCGCGGGCCGTTAGGGCGCATAGACACTAGGGCGCGAGGACATTAAGGCGCGAGCCATTAGGGAGCGGGACACTAGGGCGCGAGACTCGGTGTTATAACTTTGTTACTCACCTGTATTTATAATATTTATAATAATCATAACCATTTGATTTACGTGTCAATAAATTCTTTTAATTGGACCAATTATACAATGTACAAGCATACAGGACAATACATTTATAAAATATATTTTAAAAAAATTACCATGTCATATCAAAAATCCAAATTTTTATCTTTTTACAAATCAAATTTTCTGATAGGGATCTAGTTTTTAAGATACCAGGAAGTCTGTTAAATAATGCTGCACTAATATAGTGGGTATGCTTTTGGTTGATTGTTTTTATAATTTTTGTTCCTATAACATTCAAATTAGTTTTTCTTCTAATAGAATGTCGGTGTTTAATATAAAAAAATACAATATTGTTTACATATGCTAAAATTGTTTTCAGACTGAACAACCCTGCAGGAGAACAAAATTTTGATTAATTAATATAGGTAGCTTGAAACAGGTAATTATTAACAGTTAATATGAACTCATCAAAGATAGTACATATGATTTTCTGCATTACTTATTACATAAAATCTGTAAATAATAGGAAAAGCAAGTGATAACCTAATAATAAAATTATTTTAAAAACAGGAAGTGCAGAAAAGAAGGGTTGTCCTTTTCTTATGATTTTACTTATGCTTCTATCCGCATTTTTTTAGTTATACAGTTTTGAATTGACTAATACCATAGTCTACGCTAATACGTATTTAGCTGTTTAATAATTATAATTAGGGGGTTAGTGATTCTGACCATTACATTTGTTAAAACTGTTTTCAGATCGGATAGCACTGCGGGGGACGAAAATTTTAATAAATCTACTATATAACGTGTAATAACATATTAACCATTATTAAGATAAGCTGTAAAGGTTTAAAAAAGCATAGATAATTTTCTGCATTGCATATAAATCTCTACGCAAATATTTCATTTTTAAAACCACAGGAAACCCAAATCATACCTGTCAACAAAATTATTTTAAAAACAAGAAGGAAAGAAAAGGAAGGTCGGTTCTATTGGGTGATTTTACTAATCCTTCTATTTGAATTTTGTAACGTCACACACTTTTGAAGATACTGCATGATGTATGTTTAGTTGCATATTCAAAGAAATCCAAAGGCCGGTTGAGAAATTTTTCGTCACTCCTTACAAGCCTTAATGACTAACTTTTAGTCTGACAAATTTAACACAGTTGTCGCGCCCTAGTGTCCCGCGCCCTACCGGTCTGCGGCCTAACGGTCCGCGCCCTAACGGTCCGCGCCTTAATGTCCACGCGCCCTAACGGCCGCGCGCTAATGTCCGGCTCTGCAATTTACTCGTTCGTAAGTTCTCGATTTTGGTAATTTGCTATTACCATTTTTGTTTTGTTCTATCTTTCTAAGCAAAGCGGTTACGTTATTAACGTAAATATATTCTCTTCTTCTTCTTCTTACTTTAGTCTGAAGCCTATATTTTCCTAGTGACCTATTCTTGCTCCGTAAACATCGACTACCAACTGTGTCATCTTATTTTCCTAGGTCTTCCTGGCAATATAAGTTTGTTGGGTATTCCATCTCTTGCGATTTTTGCAAAAACATTTTTTATAACGGTGTTTCATACTCTATCTGTTAATGTTCTTCCACATGCTGATTTTAATGTTCTCATTAATCCAAAATTGAATATAACAGTAATGAGTAAAAATAGCATAAGAGTGAAAGAGATTTATGTCGGTTCTGTTTTGGTGCGATATAATATAGAATAATCTATTATGTAAAAGTGGTAAACTTGTCTAACAAACTTTGAGTTGTTTATTTTTATCTCTTATACAGGGTGATTCTAAACATGTGCAAAATCTTCAACCACATATAGCTTAAGTTATTTAACCCCTAAATCCCATAGTAACTTTGTTTACATTTACGTTGTTATATGCCTTCAAGGTTTTTTAAATCAATTCATTAAAATGTAAATAACATTTTGTTTCTTCTCCGATTTTGATAAACTTCGTTGTTTTGGGAAGCTAATAGTCCAAGATTAATTTTCAGTCGCGAAAAATGTACAAACTAGTGTGAAAAGTGGATGAAATTAGACTCAGAAGTGAAAAGTGGTTTAAAATTGTGTAAATTGGGTTATATCTTGAAAACGAGATTGGTCAATCTAAGGTTTTTTCCAGCTTCTGAACTAGTATTTTGTTTTCCAGAAAATATGCCTTTGCAATTTTTTGAGAAGATTTAATATTTAAAGAGTTAGGAATAACAATTTAAAACATACACCTATTTCCTTTAACCCAAGTTTGCACTTCTAGGTCCGATTTCATCTACTTTTTTTTCACACTCAATTGTACATTTTTCGCGATCGGAAATTAAGGTTGGAGAGTTAGCTTTCCCAAACGACGGAGTTTACCGCAATGGTACAGAAAACAAAATAGTTATTTACATTTGAGTGAATTTCTCACAGCTCTCATTAAATAATTTAAGTGAATTGACGTCAAAATTTTTTTAAGTCTCTTATCTCCGTAACGGAGTCGAATTGGAAAAAATATTTGATGATTTAGGGGTTAAATAACCACGTCTATATTTTTCGCACGTTTAGAATCACCCTGTATATTGTTATTAGTACTTGCACTTATTAGTATTATATTTAATTATCCCATTCTTATACTCCTATAAAGTAAAAAGTCTAGTTCAAATACCACTTAATATCTTGCTTTCCACTGGAAAATATATTTTTAAAGATATATTACATTTAAAATAACGAGCTATCAAAAGTTTTTAAATTATGGTTGGTTGTGAGTGCTACAAGGCATGTCGTAGTTGTCATGTTACCAACCGGACGTACTTTGTGTTTGTTTCTTCGGAAGTAAACACAAGCAAAGTGAACTTAACCTCGAAGCGTATCTCGTCGCAATTAAACGCATTTTAAAAAGTAAACAAATAAATATATTTATTAAATATTTTAAGAGTATTTGAAGCTTATAAGGTGTGTTGGAAATGGCCTCCATCTTCCTGAAGAAAACTTCAGACCCTTTGGATAAGTGGATCCAAATCGTGAATCGAACTAAGTAGGGCCGGGCCATACAAATTAAATCTAGAGATGTTAAATTGCACGATTTTGGAAGCCATATGTTAAGAGTATTTTTGCTAACTATTTCATCTTCTAAAAACTCACTAAGGAGGTTTAAAGTATCTCGCGCTGCATGGGTCATTGCACCGTCCTGTTGGAAATAACCATATCGTGCAATTGATTTATGAATGGTAGCAAAATTTCTTCTCTGTACGTGGCTGCTGTTATTGAGCCATTAAGAAAATTGGTCCTACCAATCCTCTCCTATTAGTGCCTATCAAAACTCCAACTTTTTGTAGATATAGTAAAGTTTCAGTGAAACTATGGGGATTCTCCATGCTCCATATTCTTATATTTTGGGAATTGACGTATCCAGATAGATGGAACCATGCCTCGTCCGAGGAGAAAGTTGTATCCAATAAATCATCGTTATCGATATTGTATGAAAACCTGTAGTCGTCTTAGTGAAAAATCTTGTGGAAGCAGTTTGCACAACAGTCATTCGATATGGAAACATAAGCAAATTTTCTTTTAAGGTGGTTCTGCAAGTTCCATATGAAATGTCAGCTTGTTGTGATAAGATACGGAGGAAAGTTAGGTGATTATTTGTCGTAGATTTTCAATAATCTCATCGGTTCGTTGTTTCTTTCCTGGCAACACTACTGGTCTCTCGAAATAACCTTACCGAGCAGGTTAGTTGATCATAAAATTCTTGTTATTGGAATACAACTTCTGGAAATCGTTCTTGAAGTTCTACAGAACAATCTGGAACGGTGTACGTCCACTCACCATTCGTTTTTGAGCAGTCAGAAAATAATACCCAACGATTTTTGCTCTAAAATAAATCGAATTTCCAAATAAAACTAAGATAAACGCCTTTTTAGCCAAAAAGAACAAACAAATTACTACAACCAGATTAAACAGATTTTGACAGCTGAATTATTATTTAAATTGATAGTCGTTTAAATTAGCATTTGTTTATAGTTCAATCTCGCGCAAAATAATCTTCATAGCCCTTCCTAATTTGAAACTTTTTCGATTAGATGTTAGTGGTAAACACTAACAAACAAAAAGTATCTTAAAACAACATGAAATAGTAAGCAACAAGCGATTTGTATCAAAAACAGCCTTGTTTTATACTTCTGCCGAATCTTGTATAATAATCCATTGCAATTTTATATCCTGAATGTAAGAATGATACCACAAACACAACATTTACACTTGTTTGACAACAAACTATCCGTTTTTACTTAACCAATTTAAAATAATTTGACATTTACTTATGTAACTTTATCTTTGTATTGTAAAATCAGACTATTGGTAGAGTTCTCTTATGCAGTCGTTTATAATCCCAAGTAAATGTTTATAAATTTATGCATCTAATAAAAAACCTTCCAAAAGAAGCGAAATATAGTTTTCGTGACAAAAAATAAACATTTAAAGCTAGAAACTTTTTATTAGAGTATGAATAATTCAAATGAAAGTTGTTCGTGAGTTTATGTCTTATTAATCCAATTGCTGCTCATCCCAGTAGATCATTAAATATTAAAGCATTTAAAGCGAAACTACAATTATGGTTTTGAAGAATGGTTTTTAAATGACATGCAGTTATTTAAACTTACCATAAACTACTTTAAAATTAAAACGAAACCCTTCTCGTGACCTTCGAATTATAATTGTGCAGATGGTAATGACGGTCAGAAACAGTACAAAACAGGACGCGATGAAATCGTTGAACATTCATTTTAGTTCGAATACCATTGTCTGCGGAAAAAATAAGGCACAATGTGCCAAACAATGGCAATTACAAATTGCCTTTATCTTTGTTGTCAAATAAGCCAGCAGAGCATGTAATGGCGAGCACGAACAGATTATATTCGGTGTTGTAGGTCAAGACGGTGTTAATACAGCTCATTTCGAAAGAACCTTGGAAAAAGACGCAAAAAGTAAAGTAACGGTATCTAGAGACGTGTCAGAATTTCTTTGTAGAATAGGATTTTATAATATTTATATTTTGTAATAAATAAGTGTTACAATCACTAACCGCAATTGTGTTATTATTTATTGTATGGAGCGAATAATCGACAGATACATCAATGTTTTACATTCCTATACTTCTGGTATTTTCAAGTTACCAAAATCCTTTAATAGTTTTTTAATTTGAAATAGTCTGTTAAAGGCTTATTCATTCAAAAAATCTAGAGTATGTAAAATTTTAATAGGCAAAAGTTAAAGTTCGTGGTCATTACGAAATACTAAATTAAAAAAAAAATACTTTTTTTTGTAATCTGCGAGACGATGTAAGAAGCATAGATGTAAAACCTTCCTTTAATGAATTTCCACAGCTAGTTTGTTAGGTATTCTAAACTTTTAAAAACGTCATGCATTATTATGCTTTAGGACTTATTATTCTAAGGAGGAGATTCTAATAATGTGGAAACTTAGAGTGTTCTAATTTGATATAAGCAATTTCGGGCTATTTTCGACAATAGTGAAAAAAATTAGAGCTCCGCACAATTTGTCAGCTGTATGTCCTGTATGTCTTTCAATGATTAGTTGTAAGCTGCACCTTTGAGGCACCGTATATTATTTCGTATGTGAATTCATGTGAGAAAGTAAAACAACCATTTGGATGTTACAATAATAAGCTATCAAACACCTAATCTTGACCGCAGGGACATGTGTTTCATATTTATTCTTTAATACCATTTAAAAAACATCCTCTACGCTTTTTAGATGGCTGCGTTATCTTAGCTCTAATTAATTAATCAAGTTTAATAGTAGATTGTTTTACAAGTTTAGAAAAGTGTCAGTTTTCCAGCAAGTGCAAATGTTTAATTAACGAGCGAGCGCAGCGAAGCGAGTCAATTAAATTTGCACGAGCATGGAAGAAGCACTTTTCAAACGTGTAAAACATCCTATTTTTTCGTATACTTCATGGAAAAGGATAAATAAAAATTTAAAATTTGACATAACATATTTTAAAATTTGTCATAAAATTTAATCAAGCAAGATACTGTGTTGCTTCCTTGATTACATATACTAAAAGTGTTGCTAATATGGTAACAAAACATTATAACGACGAGTAAATAAAAAAAAAGTGTTGCTAAGGAGAAAAGTGTTGCTAACAAGAAAACTAACACATTTCTTTACGATTTTGTTGCTAACAAGAAAACTAACACATTTCTTTACGATTTTCTCACAATATAGTATGCTCTTTTCCATTAAGGATACAAAAAATATATTTTTAAACTATTATTATTGAAATAAGTGTCTGAAATAAATTATTGAACAAAGTGTGGAATCGATTTCTTGTAGTCTGGTCATTTCCGTTGGGAATTCCTTCTGATTCAACTATTTGATGTTTGCTTAAGGCCCCTGACTTGTGTTGAGGTGTTTTCGTCAGTGTAGTAGCTTTCGAAGATTTTGCCATGCCTATTTGTGGTGTCTTCTTATCTGCAAACAGACCTGCTCTAGAATTTATTTGATACGTAATCTACAAATGTAAACGGATATATGTTTTATGTAAATTTGGACTTTACTATGTGGAGTTTCGTAATCTGTATTGATCTAGAGTGGTTAAAAAACATATTTAAATGTTTTTTATTAATTTATTTATATTATATAAGGGAATTTTTCATTGGAAAACTTCCTACATATCCTATATTCTATGTCCAGATATTTACTGAATGTCACTTTGTGACAGATTGTAAAGTTATAAATAAATTTAAAAAAAAATTATTCAATTTAGTTTAACAAGAACATGTAATTATTAAATATAAATATTTGTTCGCTTATTAAGCATCTAATTAATCTGTGTGGGATATTAAAATATATGTGTTTTCTTGTGGAAGAAGAATTCTAGATCAGATTTATTGTAGTTTCAACTATTAAGAGGTTATACATAAAATTTAGAGTTAGTTATTGAAACTGTGGCATATTTCCAGATTGAATGCATAAATTTCGAAATTCGTCCCATCTCTAAGATGTTAGTGTTGTTCTATCAATTTGTTCCACTAGATTTTGTCAATCTCCATAGGAATGGTCTAATAATAATAATTGAATTTTTTGTTTGTTCTTTCCTTAGTAGCCGTTTGACCATCAAATCGAAACCACGCGCGTCGGTAGCTCGTTAAATGTTGTAATTCTACGTTAATTGTGTTTATTTATGCAAATAAACCCTGTTAAAAAAATATTTGCGATTCAACGTTGTTTTTAAACCATTTCTGTGGCCGAAATAGTGAACATATCATTTAAGACGTCTCTACAAGATTTGAATTGGAATTCTACGTGCTTGGCATCACCTTTGTTTATCGACAGCGTTTTTTCTTCTCTGTGAATGACGTAACTAAATGTCGACTGAGTGTGAAACGTCAAAATTTCTATAAGAAGTTTACAATATTTAAAGTATTTAACCTTAACGAAGCTAATTATTAAACAACTAAAGTGAATTTAAGGAAGATACATCTACGTAACATAAAAACAATTTTGATTATGGACGAATTTAGAAGAATTATAGTAACTTGAATGTTCGAGTAATGAGTAAGAAATTAAACGGTGTATCGATAATAAAAGAAAGGTTTCAACAATAACTATAGACTAATCAAAGAGTGAATAAGTTATTCAAAGTTCCTACCTACCTGTCAGCTAGTATACAACAGCAAAAACAAAGGGATTCTGTAGAAATTAAGATCCTGCAACGGGCCACTATGAAAATATGCAGCAAGGATACAAACCAATTTAATAGAAAGCAATGCCAACTCCAAAAAAACACAAGTGCATCTGATAGCTGTAATTTTGATCGTTTGGTTAAACTATGTCAGTTGGTCTTAATAACGTGTTTATTTGTACGTATAGAATGATAGAATGGCAAAGTTTATTGATTTCTTGTTAAGGTTATTGTTTCAGTTTAAATTCATGCTACACCATTTTCAAATCTTTCACTGTGGTTTTCAAAATACAGATCAAACCGTCCAAAATTTTATTTTACGGATTATAAGAAACCTGAGTTTGAGAGTACAGTTATTTGTTGGTGAAGAGCGTCCAGATTTGATCAACAATTTATAAGAACATTTTTTATTTAATTTATTTGATGAACGGTAATGCTAGAATACTGAAAAAATTAGTTTGGTAAGATTATTTCAAAATACGAATACGTAATTATTATTTAGTAATTGATAGCATACCTTTTTTTACATTCACACTACGCCCCACCCCCAACCCCCCGAACCGCTTTCGCATTACTTCAGGGGGTGTGGGTGTCCCTTACATACTAGCCATTCATGCAACATGCATCCTAACTTTAACTAAGTGAAATACGGTTGTCGCCTCAGCCGGTTCTTGCCCCGCGGCCGATTGAGCCGAATTTCACTGTGACCTCGACTGACAGCACTTGTTCGCACTGCCCCATCGAGGTCCCTAATTGATAGAATACTGATTTTTGTAGTCATTATCAAAATATTATCGGGTTCATAGACTTTTTTGCAACACCACAATATCATACTATTCCATCAATCCTCTTGATTCCCCAGCGACCAGAACGATCTTGGAGTGAATATAGCGAACTTATGTTAAAAAGTTTAACCCAGCTATGAATTGTAATAGTTAAAAATACAACAAACTTATCACCTTTTCCACCCGCCAATCAAAACCTTTTCATATAGGATTACGGATAAAAGTGATGCCATAATAAAATATTTGGTATATGTTTGTTCATCGTTTTCCCAATTCCCATCGTGATTGTTACATCTCTAGAATAAATGGCAACTTGGCAACACGTAAAGCTTTTTAATCAAATGTGATTTTTCTCTCGTAATTGACACTGACCGGGAATAGTTATCCCAACGTTTTTACTCTGTGTAACTTGAAATTCTGATTCACCTTGTATTGGCTTTCCTTGAACTGAATATCTGAACACAGAGTCATATTTGCAGACGTTTTAGAAGATGAGAGTTTTTATTTAACTACTATTACACACAATGTCTTAATATTTGTATTTAGCAACTCATTTCCATAGAAACTCTACTCTACTGGTACAATTGTTTCCATGAAAACTATTTGGAAAATAAATAAATTAGGAAGCTACCACTACCATAAGTAGCTTATTAATTATTATTTACTTATGCCAAAATAAAGAAATAAAAATTGAACCATTATTAGACGTCTACTTGTATAGCTTAATCTTCAACAAATTAATCCATCACAGCAAATAACAAAGAAACTGGCCGGAGTGAAAGTAACACAAGCGTAATAAAACCTGACAATTTCGTGTATAATAGATTATTCAGTTAGCATTAAGTCTGGCATTTGCGGCAAATTATTTATGAGAACCGTACGGCGTTATTACACGAGATTTTACAAAACGTTTGCTCAACTTTTATTTTGCCATTACATGTTAGCTCAATTCGTGCGAAAAATTAGCTTATTTTTAACTTTTTGAAAGAGAATGTGCCAGTCGAACAAGGCAAGACCGGGAGAAAAGCGAAAGTGAGATCTAAAACATTTTAGAGCAAAAACTGATACACTTCGAGTAAGCGGCCGTTTGTAGAAAATCGAGAGATTGGTCACGTTCACTTTTAATGCACAAAAATTGTCTTCTGCTAACACAAACCTGTCTTGGATTATCAATAACCGGCCTCATTAACTGCTTCCTACATGCAATGATTAGGTATAATTTCTTGAATAATTTCAGGACTTCCTGAAATGTTTTAGAGCTATATTTGCGTTACCTTTATTAAAAAACTCAAAATAAGAACTATAGTAGTAACTGTTCTCAAATATTCTTCTTGATTTAGCAATGTTTTCATTTGATCATTTTTGGGTATTTTTGACAAAATCATAATTTTTCGAACGGAATAACAGATACATATCATTTGCCGGAGAAGAACATTATCAAACAGCAAGTTAGAGTATATTTTAATTTATTCTGAAATTAATATATTCACGGACGGTGTTAAAATAACCATGAATAGATAAACCAGAATAACATAGCTTATCAAATCCTCAATCTTTCCAGCAGATTGAGAACAGAATACATTTGTTCTGTAGTTAGTTGCCACGAAATACTAACTAGTTTAATGGTTCCATCTTAAGTTCGAAGTGTTCTCCAAATTCCAAATTTTTTTGGTAATAGATTGATACAATAAATGCCAGCGTGGTTCAGTAGTTAGAGCACTAGGATTTGGCGCGGTAGGTCACGAGTTCAAATCCCCGACTCGATGCCTGGCGGGCCTACCCAGCTGCTTTAAATATGTATGTAAATGGGTACCTGAGTTCGAATTAACAAGGGTTAATAAAGCGATTGGCTGATGCGTAATGCCCACCACATCTCAATTTGGCACGTCGCACGCGGGTGTGGTAGTAAGGATACGGGAGCACTGACCTACGGCCTTGCAGACCAAACTTCGTTCGTGGTCTGTACGGCCTTATCATTTATTACTATTATATACTATTATTATACTATTAATTGAATTTCAAGGCGAAATGGTCTGTTATTGATTTATTATGGTTTGCGCGTATTGCAATGTGTCTTATGTACATTTTGTTTAGACATTTACCCATTACATATTTCCCCCTAGAAACTTTGTATTACAGGGTGCTATTAATTAAACTAACATTCATGTTTAAACATCTTAAATATTTTATGTTACAATGCTAACGGGTTGCCAGAATTTCGATCTTCTTCTTAAACATCTCACAACTGCAAATATATAAGGGATATATTGTTAATTGTGAAATCTGCATTTTTTTATCAAAGTATGCAGTTACAAGCAAAATAGAAATAATTAAATAAACCTAGATATAGTAAAAAGAATACAAAGTCAGCAGTAAATATGTAAACAGATATAATAGCAACGTCTAACTATTTTATTAGTATTTTAAAAAGTTTTGAATTGCCGAAATAATAGCTAAATTAGTTGAAATTAAGTTAAAATCGATTAATCAATTGGATAGAATTAGTTTTGACGCAAGACTGGATTTGAAACTTTCTTTTGAAATGGCAGCCGGCTGTTAGGTAATTATTTATAGATCTACTAAAATTCTACTTGCATTTGAGTTTATATCAATGATTCATGAGATATTACTATCATTATTTATTAGTTGTTTAGAAATTATTACTATAATAAGCAGTGAATTAATGGAATTAAGTAAGGAATTGCCGTGGCGTTAAAAATTAGCAATATTTCTGGAACGCTTACAATTGAATTTAGAAGGAGTTTATAATTAACTTCAGCTGTATGGGCAGATTGTTTCTCAAACGCCATCAGCGATTTTCTCATTTCTAATAACTTTCATTTTACAGGCAGAAATTTCTATCTCATTTGTAATTAACCTGCATAGTAGTAAATCGCATACCTATCCAAACTAGTACATCAGATTAACTTGTTCATTAAAACAGTCTATTTAAAAGAAAGGAATAAAAATAATTACACCTGTTGCATCTACAAATTTACTGTAATTCAATTTCTCCAAACGAATTAGCGGTTAATTATCTCGATATTTATATAAAATACTGTGAAATTTAAAATCTAAATTACAGGATTCCAAGAATGAACATTTATTTAAAAACAACTTTTGAAATCTACATTAACAATACTGAAACTATCTTATATTACACAATTCCCAAGTTAATTAATTAGAATTTTGATATAGATTTTAAATTGCTTCTAATTATTATATATTACTCCTATATTATTATAATAATATTGAAATTAATGTTGGCCGTCTGTAAGATAAGCTTTCAAATGTAACGATTTGATTATTACAAAAGTAATCAAATCACTTCTAATTGTACGAATACCAGCAAATTATCCGTTTTTAAAATAAAATTTTAAATTATTTGTAAGATAATCTTTGAAATCAATTAATTAATCAGAAATTACTAGGATGGATCTAAAATCACCTTATAATTAAATATTAAAATCAATGCTCTGTTAGCAAAATTACTATTTAGTGTTAACACCAAAGTTTGAATTTATTTAGTGTCTAGGTTGTGATTATTATGGAGGTAGTGAAACTAATTGGAATAATACAAATTCGAGTTACTAAATCAGAAATTATGGAAGTACGTTTAAAATTACTTTAGTTAAAACAAAAGGTTTTTCATAGCTAAATTGTGGTTTCTTTTAAACTAAGATTGAAAATTATTTGTTTGAGAAATTTTAAAATGGTTACTAGCGATATAATGACTTTTTTCCGAACTGTGTAAATGTCAGGTAGTCAATTAGAAATTATCGTTGTAAAGTTAAAATTACCTTGTAATTAATTATTAAAACCGATGTTCCCGCAGTTAACTTGCTGTGTATTTTTACAACTAATATTTCAAGTTAATTTAAATACAACTTCGATATCTAGACTGTGATTGTTAGCTCATTAATGTAATTACTTTACAAATTTCAGATAATTAATTCGCAATTATAGATGTGAGTTGAGTTACATTATAATTAAATATAAAAACCAATGTTTTTCACAAAGAAATTGCTGTTTTCTGAAAATGATTGTAATTTCATACAATATTTAAGTAATGTCAAAAACTTCACAGGAAGATTCTTTGACCGATTTTAAATCAAAAATTAAGAATAAAGATTTTCCCTAAAATGTTTTATTTTAGAAATATAGAGTATTAAAAATTAACAAAAAATAATCAACTATTAAATAAATCCAAATTGCAATACATAATATGTAAATTTTTTTTCATTCATTCATACTACTGTCCTCCCCCTCACCGAACCGCTTGCGCATTACGTCAGGGGGGTGCGGACGTCCCTTACACACTAACCATTAATGCAACATGCACCCTAAACTTAACTAAGTGAAATACGGTCCCCTCAGACGGGGTTAGACCACGCAGCCGATCGGACCGCATTTCATTGTGACCTCGACTGCCCCATCGAGGTCCCCATGATATGTACATTGGGTATTAAATACATTTTTAAAGTGTCTTCCTTGTGCTAGTACGCCTGCTGCCATTCGTCTTTGATTGCTGTATACGTCCGCAAATTCCGAGAGAATTAAAAGAGTCGACAATTTTGTGCCGCAAATCAGGTCCACCACTGACGTTTTGGAAACTAGTGATTTGACAATGCTTCTAAAGAAAACATCTAGGAGGTTCATATCTGGCAGTCGCGGTGTCCATGCTTTCCCCGCTAAGTTCAGTCAATATCTCCCCATGAGTTGTCCAAGACGACCTATCCACAGGTGAGGGTAATTTGTATTCAAATATTCCCTTGCGGCGATACTGAGGTGTGCTGGAGCACTATTGCACGTAAACCACATAGTATTCCTTAGCTATAATCGAATATCTTCCAATAACACAGGTAGCTCTTCGTCATGAAAATGCCGGTAAGCATCATCAGTTAGCCCAATGAGATTATTTCCAATGGTATTAGCCTATACATTGAAAAAAAAACGGATGCTGAAATTGGCTGTCTGTTATGAAATACGGATTTTCTTCAGCCACAGGTGACTGTTATTATAATATAGATCATAATCGCATCCCCTGAAAAATTAGCTTTGTGTGTGAACAGTATATCAGCGAGAAAGTTGGGGTTTTCCGCGACCACTTCATGTAAGCACTGAAGGAAGGTGAAACGTTAGGGAAACGTTGTGGCAACAAGGCTTGCACACGCTGGGTATGGAACCGGTAGATTTGGAAAAATTTCAAATTTTCCATATAGTTTTGTGGCTTTATTTTAACTGTGTTAGTAACTTCTTTTGTACTTGTGGGATGATTTTCCTCAAATTGGCGAAAAACTTATTCCTCTAGTCGTGGTTGGCCTACCGGGAAAGTTAGTATCTCTCAGAATTGGACCAGACTCCCTCAGTGTAATATGCATTCGTGTAAATGGCTTATCACTTGGTAATCTTGGTAGTCTATCTTTCATGGTACGTTCGTCTTGCCTTTAGTGCATTCCAATCGCAAGACCATAACAGTAATGCATATCAGCTTTTTCGGCGTTTGTAAACTCGGGCATGTTTAAAAATAAAATAATATTCACAATAATTTTTTGACAGCTTAAAATTTATGAAATTTATAAATTTGACGTTGACACGAGTAGTGTGATTCAGATATCCAAATCACACGATTTCGTTGTTAAATAGGTTTAACAAAATTATATTTTCTTGCAAATAATCAACTGTATTTTGAAATCCAAACGTTCTGGGGAATTTTTATTCTATCTTCCTGTCTTAAAACCGATCAACGAATCATCCCTTGAAGTTTTCGACATTACTTAGAAAACACCCTGTATAATAAAGTTTCATTTGTGACCATACCTTTTGTATATAATTAAACAGAAAACAATTACGATATGTTTGTAAAGGTCGTAGCAAGAAAAACGTGAATGCTTAAAGATCAGAAATTAAATAAGATTTACATAACGTAAAAAAGTTCTGTTGTGTGCTTTCAACGGCTACCTCTAGTATGACTATTCAACTAAAAAACTTTAACAGCTTCTTAAATGCACGAGTAAACAGTTCGACGCTGTACATGTTCTGGATAAATAAACTACCGACATAACTATTAACAAACAACAGTTGTGTCAACAAGTCAGGTTTGCTTTTCCAGGACATGCGAGCGAATTAGTTGTGACACGATGTGTATGAAGTTTAACCGTTATGTTTTATATGTAACATGCCTTATTATCGTATTAATACCGACGCCGATAGTCAATGCTCGTGAGAGCATGACTCCTGAAGAATAAGAAATCATAACGGTAATCTTAATGACCGGCAATCTGCCGCTGTCACACTTCTGTGATTCCAGCTGAAGATGTTGACGATAATGTTCAAATCGTAGCGTTTAAACAGGAACTACGAATGTTAGAAGGGATACAAAAAACCATTGTTGATGTTTAATGGCGTTTAACCAGGTATTGGGAAATTCAAAGAAGCTACCTAAAAAGTCTTTTTTTCATTCCCATACTATCTGTTACTAAAGAAAGCCTAAATTTCATAGACTTGCACTCGAAATTGCAACGGAAATATATAACCAGAAATAAATTTATATTATAGCCGCTGTAAGTCCAAATCGGATATATAAATAGTTAAAAAATGCCTACCCTATATTTAGATGTACTATGGCAAAGTAACAACAATATCTAGTTAGTTGATGTATACAACCGAAACACTATGCAAATAGATCTACAGAAAAATGTTCCAATACTATCGTTTCGTCAATGCCAAAGTATAAAATGGTACATTTCAGACCTAAACACTTAATTTAATATCAAATTTTATAGAATAATAGAAGGCGATACAAAAAGTGCATAGAACATACCATTTCATCATCCTTTACATTCGATGGCGGCTACAATATTTCAAAAACAAATACAAAAATAAACCTATTATTTCATAACTGTGCTAATTTTTAGATTTAACAAATACTCTTAAATATGAATAAAATCGTATATGTTTGGTATTTTATTACATAATCCATTTATGGAATCTTTTCATGCTTTACACCGTGAATGATTCAATATTTTGATTTTGTTGTATTCTGCCGTTTAAAATAAGATGAAAAAATAAGAAATAGATTGTTACTTATGTCTAGTAGGCTGAATGAAAGTTTGTTAAGTATAATAAACACTTTTCTCAACACATAACAGAAGTAAAAAAATATTATAAACCATCAATATTGCAGAATCAAAGTTACATAAAATATATTGCTGTTAATTGTGTCTCTTTAATATTGAATCATTTAATTAAGTAGATCGTTCCATAGCTAATAAAGAAATATTTAACTGAAAACCGCTTCTACAAATTAGACTCTAACGGTTAGAGGAATATTCATCTAGATAAAATCTTAATTTAGTATAAGTAGCTAAAAATTATATAAGTTTTTATTAAAAATGAAAAATAATAAAAAAATAATAAGGAAATGTTATGTTAAAGAAGGGTGTGCTTACAGAACTGGGCTACCATGCTGAAGGTCGAGGACTCAAATACCCGACTCGATGCCTAAAGGGCGGCCTACCCAGTCTCTTTAATTAACTAGGTACCTGGGTTCGAATAAACAAGGGGTAAATAATGCGGTTGGCTAATGCATGATGCCCACCAAATCACCACGTGTCATGTTATTGGCTAGTGAAAATCGGGTGTGAGAGCAACGATACACGACCTCTGTCAAATTCTTTTATGTGATGCAGAGCCTCACCATTATATTATTGTATTAAATAAACGCCTAAGCGCAAATTAAGTTTCAATGAAGGTAAAATGGGTTTTTTTAAAAACTTTATTTTTACCTCCAAGGGAGCCGTGAGTTATGGATTACAAATTCAGACTGATTTAGACTAAAAGCTAGTTTACATTTTGCATCTTATTATAGTTTTCTAAACCTACTCTTATTTCTGCAAAGCAAGATAACGCTATCTTTTGCTGTGTCGTCGGTTCGAGTTACGTAACTCTTCCCGCCTAAGATGGTTTAACATTTCCTGGGAAAGGTTAAATCTTAGATTCTAATAATTCTTTCGGAAAATTGTTAACATTTGACAAATAAAGCGATCATTTTCTTAACAATATACTACGTCTAAGGTACATACATATAAAAGCACTAATAATTAGAATTACAACAAAAGCAATTATAATAATAGAAGCAATACTCAAATTTGTATGATATGGCATATCTGTATTATCAATTAATTGCGTTCGTTCGGATAATTTCAACTGATTATTTATAAGATTATGGATATCTATAGGAGACAAATCTAATTTGGAAATATTTATGTGATCTAATTGAGATATTTTTAAGCCACTAATGTGGGGTAACTTTAAATTAATAACTTTAGTCGTGGGTGATTTCATATAAAACAGTGTTTCTTGATTGTTAATAACAACATTACAATCGGATGTAATATGAATTATTTTAGAACCAAATATTTCTTTACGATATAAATTTTGTAGGCAATTAATATTTAGTACAATTGTTTCGGGAGTACTAATTAACCATATGTTTAAATTTACTTGGGAAATTTTTGTGGTCAATAAATCGAATACGAAAGGTTTACATGTTTGGTTTTTATCAAAGTTTAATAACTGTGTTTCACAAAGCTTGTTGTTGGGAATCTCGAGTTTATTTGACGGTGAGCAAAAGTATTGATTTGTCGAAGTGGATTTACAGTGGTCGATATTGATTGGAATACTTATTAAGTTATTGAATAATATTGTTTGATAAGTAGGTATAATCATCCTAAATTGTTTGTGTGAAATATAAATAGGAAAAGGTATTAATTGGGTTAATTGATAATCGATGCCTGGAGTAATTAAAGGTATTTCCAAAATGAAAGTTATAATGGTGTCTTTTTGATAGGCTTTAACTGTTGTTATTGATTCATTAAGTGTAAAGTGTCGACGGTAGCAGGGTATGGAATTTTAAAAAATGTATTTGCGTGTTTTGACACTGTATTGAGAGATGCCGATATTTTATTTAAATTGTCTAGTAAGTCTTTATTATCTATCAAGGAAATATGAAGTTGGTGGTTTTGAGCAAAAGTAATGGATGTTTCTAATTCTAGCCATAAATCAATAATAAGTTGTAGCGATTGGATCACTTCGTTCAATGTACTTCTAAGTGAAAGATTGGCTGTTTCTGACAATGATTTCATTACTTGACGTTATGTTACTTAACCTTTCATTTAATAAATTTTGATTTTTAACTAAATGGTTTATAGTTGAGATTGTATCGTTAAGGATTTGAGCCTGTTCCTTTAATATTATTTTTTCGTTATTGTCATTTTCGGATAGTTTAGTTATTATTTCGTCGTAACGTTGTCCGTCGGAAGCATCTAAATTTCCTGTGAGGAATTTAAATATACTACCTATTCCGTCTATTAATCCTCTCTTAGTTCTTTTAAAATTTATGGTAGGGAATAACTGATAAATCAGTTGGTCAGTTTTTATTAAATATTGTTGTAATATCAACAATTGATTATTATGATCTACTGTAACGTCCTCTATTAATTTTGGGTGTACAATAACAAAATTTTTATTTTCTAATAAGTTAATTGTTTTAATAATGTTAGCTTTAATAATTTCGTAATTATCCAACAAGGGCTTATAATCTATAATTTTGAATATAATCCAATCGGATGTTTTCAGTAAGGCGTTACCTAAATTATGGGGATATAGTCCTGGATTGTCGTGTAAGTCTGTTACAGTCACGTCACAGTGGGATGAACACCACAAGGTGATGAACCAGAGGGTGAAACTGATTGGGCTTCTGTAAATAGCGATAATTCATTAACATGCGTTTCTATGACATTATTATTTTTAATATTTTTTAAAGCATATCTATCTCTTTCTAAAACTTGCACTACTTCAAATGGTCCTAGGAATTTTGGGAGTTTCTTGTTACCTTCATTAGACTTAATAAGAACTCTGTCGTTAATTTTAAATTTTACATGTTTTCTGATTTTATTGATTTTCAGGTTTCTGAATTCTTTAGTTGATTTTTGCTTGTCATGTAAGTCGTCGTAAATAGCCTTCATTGTATTTTTATGATCGTTGATATAAACGTCATAAAATCTATCGTTGTTTAATTCGAATGGAGTTAAACTGTCTGTATGTCCGCATAAAATTTCAAAAGGGGTATACTTTAAATTTGAATGGATACTGTGATTATATGCTAAAATACAGTAAGGTATTCTTTTATCTTCAACTACGATTTCTTTAGGAGTTGTATATGCAGAAAAATAAAGAAAAAGTTTATCAATTACATCGATTAAATTTGCGGATTTCAATTGATAAGCTTGCGCGAATTTGGAAAACGAATCTATTACTGTTAGGAATTTTGTTTTATTAATCTGGAAAATATCTAAATGTAAAGTATGAAAGGGTCTATTATTGGTAACAGTCAATTGTAGGGGTTGCTTATTAGGGTGTGTATTGTATTTTTCTGTTTTGCAAATTTCACAATATTTTATGAAATTTTGAATATCTTTGGTCATGCCTTTCCAGAAGACATGTCTTTGTAGGTGAGCTAATGTTTCTTGAATTCCACGATGATTTGTTTTACCTACATGATAATTTTGCATTCGTATCTTTCGATCTTCGGGGTCTAATATATAATTGACCTGACAAGTACACCTGTGAAATTTAGGTGTATTTTCGTTTATTACGTCTTTTAAAAATGTTGAAAATTCTAGATATAATTCGTCAGTTGGGAAATAGCAGTAGTAATTCAATTTTGGTTGACAGTATTCTAAAAGTAATTTTGTAAAAACTTGGTCTTTGTTATTGTCATTAACAAATACTGCGTAGTGTTTGTTGCCGTCATAATCTGTTTTTCTAATAGTTTTAGGGATTGTTGTTACAATAAATTCAATTTGATTGTTGTGATGTTGCAAAGGTTTTTCCGAAATATAAAGGGTGTAGACGTTTGTTGGGAATGGACAGTGTTACATATTGATTCTTCATCATGTTGACTTAAGGTGTCGTCCATCAATTGATCTAATTCTTTATATAATGAAGATGTGATTGGTTGATCTATTGGTGTTTCAATATTCGATTTTTCTGGTGATTTTAGTTTAATATTTTGTAGTATTTTTACAGGTTGCTTAGGCATTTTAGGTGTAATAATTTCAGGGATGGTAAATATTTCACTGAGGTCTGGTGTATCAGTTCTTTGGGGTATCATACTTGCACTAGATGATGGTGGTTCAGGAGTGTTTAACCAATCGTGTACGGATGTAGGGTGTATTTGTATTCTGGATAAAGCATCTGCTACTTTGTTCACTTTACCAGGTAGATATTCGATGTCGAAATTAAATTCCTCTAATTTTATAGACCAGCGTGTTAATTTAGAATTCGGTTCTTTGATATTTCTGAGCCAGATTAGCGGTCTGTGATCAGTATAAATTTTAAATTTGTTTCCAAATAGATACGGCCTGAAATTTTTGGTAGCCCAGACAATAACTAGAAGTTCACGCTCTATTGTTGCGTAATTTTGCTCTGCGTTATTTAAAGTTCTCGAAGCGTAACATATCGGTTTTTGATTTTGTGACAATACGGCTCCGATCGCGAATTTTGAAGCGTCCGTTGTCAGCTCGAAAGGTTTCTCAAAATCTGGGTATGCCAGTATCGGTTCATTAGTTAAGAGAGTTTTGCAATAATGGAAATTAGCAATGAACTCGGGAGTATGAATGATTTTATTATCTTTTTTAAGACAATTGGTTAGAAATTTTGTTACTTTCGCAAAGTCTTTGATAAATTTGCGATAGTATCCTAACATTCCAAGAAATGATTTTATTTCGCTTTTGGTGCGAGGCAATGGAAATTTTCTTATAGCTTGTATTTTATCAGGGTTTGGTTTAATTCCTTCAGGTGTGACAATATGACCTAAATATTTTACGGATTTTTGCAAGAATTCGGACTTGTTCAATTGAATTTTAATGTTATTTTTCCTACAAATTTTGAAAACGTTGTCTAGTCTTACAAGGTGTTCTTATAGTGATTTTGAAAAAATTATTATATCATCTAAATAAACTAGACATTGAGTGGGCGTTAAGCCTATTAGGGCGGCATTAATTATTCGTTGACAAGTTGCAGGGGCATTCTTTAGGCCAAGGGCATACGTCTAAATTGGTAATGGCCTTCTTCCGTAGAGAAAGCGGTTTTTTCTCGGTCTTTTGGCTCTATCTCAATTTGATGAAAGCCGGATGCCAAATCGAGGGTCGTGAAATATTCGGCTCTGCCTAAATTGTCTAATACGGTTTCTATTTGAGGTAGGGAAAACTTATCCTCTATTGTTTGTTCGTTTAGTTTCCGATAGTCGATAACTATCCTCCACTTTTTCTTACCCGAAGCATCGTTCTTTTTGGGAACGACCCAGATCGGAAAGTTATATGGTGATTCCGAATGTTCTATGATACTGTGGTATTAAATTAGTAATAACACTCACGTATAATTATGACGATTATTTATTAACAAATCAAAACATATACAATTTAATTACGGACACAAAGAAAAGGTATACACGCGCAGACTCGTTACATTCCCGACCTGTCACCCTGTACTGGTCGAGAGTGGCGTCCCGGAAACTGCCTGTCCGCCATGGTCAGTTTACAGCTTCTCTATTGGCTGCTTTGTACGGTTGCATTTCCGTAGAATGTTCTGGAACGTTCAATGCAACCGCGAAACTTAAAAAGCCTGGGACCGGTACATCACCCCCTTTCCAGTGAAACGGTTAAGTTGCAGAGAATCGTAGGGATGGTTTTGTTGTCCTACCTGATCTCGTGTGCGTAGCGGATTGACGGTGGTGTTGGTGGGCTAAAAATGCGGGTTTCAATCGATCGGCTGAAACGACTTTGGTGCTACCATTGCAAAGTATCTTGTAAACTTTGGTGTTTACTCGGGCAATGACTTCATGAGGTCCTGTATTGTAGGTTGCTCGAAGTCCTAATAAGACGGTGGGTAGCACCTCTGTCCATTTGTCAGTTTGGTGGCACATGATGGCGGCTTTAAGTGTGCGATGCCATCGTTCCACCATACCATTGCTATGTGGATGGTACGCCGTAGTCCTCGTGCGTTTGATTCCTAACATATTTGAAAGATCTGTTAGAAGAGACGCTTCAAATTGCCTACCTTGATCTGTGGTGATTGTTCGTGGTGCACCAAATCGAGCTATCCAGTGGTTGTAGAAGGCAGTGGCAACTGTTTTGCTGGTAATATCTACAAGAGGAACTGCTTCCGCCCATCTCGAAAAACGGTCTATCATAGTAAGGCAGTACCAGAAGTTTTCTGATTGTGGGAGTGGGCCAACTAAATCCAAATGCACGTGTTCGAATCTGCTATTTGGAAGTGGGAAGTTTCCTGGTGGATTTTTCGTGTGTCGGTGTACTTTGGAACGCTGGCAAGTAATACACGTACGGACCCATTCGGTGACGTCTTTCTTCATTCCTGGCCAAATAAATTTTTCGGAAATCAAACGTAAAGTGGAGCGTTTGCTAGGATGGGATAAATGGTGAATCATATGGAATACACGTCGACGTAGTGTATTGGCCACATATGGTCGGATGTTGATGGTTGATGTATCGCAATATAAAGGGGTGTGTCCACCGTAGGAGGTGTACTGTTGCAGTTTTAATGACGATGAAGTTCCCAAAAATTTTAGTAATGTTTCATCGTTTGCTTGCTCTTTGGCCAACTCTTCTGAATCAGTGGTGGGGGGCAGCGTGATGACGTCAAGTCGTGATAGTGCGTCTGCTACTACATTCGCACTACCTGAAATGTGCACGATATCCGTTGAAAACTGTCCTATAAAATCTAATTGGCGTAGTTGACGTGGTGAAGCCTTTTCTGGTTTTTGTTGAAATGCAAAAACAATAGGTTTGTGGTCGGTGTGAATGGTAAGCTGTCGTCCTTCGCACATAAACCTGAAATATTTCAGTGCTTCGTAGATCGCAAGAAGTTCCCTATCGTAGGCGCTGTATCGCCGTTGTGTGGGGCTCAATTTTCTTG
>JABXWE010028974.1:0-28146 GCA_014611495.1 Limonius californicus | reverse complement strand
GTGAGGAAACTAAGCACTATAGGAAGTTCGTGTTAGTGTTTTTGAGGACTGTATTTCTTACAGAAGAGTGCTACCTGAAGCTTTTAAGGTATTTAAAGGACACCCTGTATATGATCTTATGTTTGTTTACCTGAGTGGAAGGTCGCTTGTTCGTCTTCTAGCTTGTCCTTGATTACTTTTCTTAACCATTTCTCGATTTTTTTCGAGTACATTTTAGCGCTACTGGAGATAGGCATATTGGCCTGTAATTCTCTCAATTTGTTGTTTCTTCTTAATGTATATGAATAATATTATATTTCTTTCCCACTCTGTCAGTATCCATTTTGTTTCTCATCCATATTGTAAGATATTTTTCAGCCATTTGACTTTTTTTTCTCCTCTTATTAAAGATTCTTAAAGCAAACTGAATTCCTTCCTTTGTTATGCTGTTTTCTGCTTCCTCATTTCCATTTTCTGCTGGATTTGCTTCTTGTTCGTTGTTTACTATTTCAGTTTTAAATTTGTTTTGGTAGTAGTCCTGCTCCTTTTGTCGTCGTTTGCAATTTCCATTTTGGATTCATGTTTCTTATCGGTTTTGCTTGATTTCCGTTTAGTCTTTATTGTCATTGGTATAACAGATGAGCTTTAATATACAGGATCTTCATATGTTGAACTTAATATTGAGGTAATTAAACGCAACACAATTAAAATAAATAACAAATTTATTTTTCAATTCATAAAGCTGACTGCAATGGCTGTTGCAGCCAACTTTTCTGCAAAAATATAACTCTTAGTTATCAGTTTAAAACATTACCAAATTTGGATAAACTTACAAATAACTGTTTACAACACGAGACAGATAGCACACTTTATAGTTACATAATAATATCAGCGTAGGTGCCATATTTGAGTAGTGGAAAAATTTACTATTACCTATAAAAGGTGCCCAAATGGCTGTTTGGCCACCCCTTTGGTCTTTACGTATTTAAAAAGCTTATACATCTATTTCTTATATTAAAAGTACAAAAATCCTTTCCATATACGCTCATCTTAGAGTGTACAGTACAAGGTTGTAACACTAAAATATAGTTATTATCTCATACTACAGCATATTTTAAACATTTAGCTATTAAATATCACATCTACTAAGCGTTTTAGCATTTAACCGTTGAACCCCGATCGCATTACAAGCGTAAAAGTGTGAGGGTGTTTCAACGTTCAGAATGCTCGAAATATTGCTGCCTAACACAATTGCCTACTTTATAATTTCTCTAAATTCTAAGTGATAATCTGCATTGTATTATTAGTCGCTGTAACCACCTTGTAGTAATATATTTTACATATTCAATTTACTTTACAGAACCGCATTTGAAGTTGCTCAGTGTCCTGAATGCTTAAATCTGAAGTAGGTGAATTTTGTTAATTAATTTACTTGCTTCAGCTATAACCAATAGTGGCTGTCGACACTTTGCAATTTGCGATTTTAAAATGGAAACTTAATAATACTCTTATTGATCAATAATTGCACTGAAAATGCAGTTTTGCTGTTTTGAAGTTGCAATTATTCATCAGCAATGTCGAATATATAGAAGATATGCTTCGTGTAACAGTTAAACATACTTATCTAATCGAAAGGTTTAATAAATATCACATGGAAATAAATATATAGATACGTATAGAATAGGCTATATAAACATTATAGTTATGTAGTTATTTATACACAAACTTTGTGATACTTACAGCTTTAAGATTAACTATAACTTTTTACTGAAAAAGCTTAGTATTATCAAAGGGCTTACTTTAAACTACAGTTGATAAAATTGGTACAGCTATACAGTGGCAATCAAATTAAACATAATAAACATCAAATCGAGCTGACTTTTTTCCAACTCAGACTTCCGCTGCCGGTGTTTGGGGGCTAGTGGGCGTCTCTGGAGAAGCAAGCCTCACTTGATTACTTTCGGACTGCACCACTCCATTTGCTTGGGCCCCAAGCTGTGTGTCCCTCCATGGTGTCGTTAAAATTTGCAATCTCTGGAATACGAACAAAGTTAATGTTACTTCTGGTATAATTAAAATTATTAGTACAACGCCACGTTTGCAAACATTTTCATATGATTAAATGTTTGTTACACAAATTTTCTTATAATATAAAGATTCGTAGTATTCACTCTTTAACCTGAAATCAGAAGAAATAATTCAAACAGCGTTGGCAGATGAGGTACCAAAGTCAACGGAAGGCCGTTTGACAACCTAAGATTTGCGGGTGACACCGTATTGACCGCGGAATGTTTGGACTAATTGATCAAGTGGTAGAAATCAACGAAGAAAGCATCAAACATCAAAAAGACCAAATTCATGACAATAACAAAAACACAACGTCGAAGGAATTTGAGGATTGACGAAATGGTAGAAAAGTACAAATATTTGGGAACAATTGTCAACAAGAATAACCACTACACGAAGGAGATCTGGTTAAGAACTGGACAAGCAAGAAAAGTGTTTACTAACATGGGGACTGTGTTTTGCAGCAAAGATATTAGTTTAACTTTAAGACTAGAATTATGAGATGATGTGCGTTTTTTGTACTGTTTTACAGGATGGAAGCGTGGACTTTGAAGAAAAACGTAACACATAGACTGGAGGCGTTCGAAATATAGACTTATAAAAAGATCTAAAGATAAGTTGGGTAGACAGGATACCGAATGATGAAGTATTCAGAAGAATGGGAAAGGATAAAGAATAAATAAACATAGTTAAAATCAGAAAGTTGCAATATCTGGGACACGTAATGTGGGGAGAAAGACACAATTTGCTCCAAGTAATTATACAGAAGACGAATACAGGGAAGAAAAAGTCGAGGAAGAAGACGAATTTCCTGGTTGAACAATTTACGAAAATGGTTTAATTGTAGCTCCACTGTTACAGCATCAAAAAAGTTCAAATCGCCACGATTATTGCCAACTTTCTTAGAGGAGATGGCACTAAAAAAAGAAAATAAGTATTCGTTTGGTAAGGTTCAAGTGCATCTAAAATGTATTTATAATGGAAAGATTGCACTAATTATAAGAGCCATCAAATAATCTCAATATGTAAACACAGTTGCAGAAATTGAAGAGCAGTGCATTAAATGCACCGCAACATGTTTTCGGATATGAACAGGCAAACAGTATAGTACTAAAACCATGTGAAAAGGTAATAGAAAGAATCTAGCAGGATTAAAGTGGTTGAGAATTGGAATAGAAGCAGACAAGTAGTAATACAAGGAACCAATGAATAATGTGATCATACTTTATAATTGGAAGAAAAACTTATAGGTAAGGAAAGTGTTGGAATATATACAAAGGGATGGAAGTAATGAAATGTATCAAACTGTTCTAGTATAAACACCATGAGCAAAACATTTATGTAAAGCTGATGATATATACAGACAAAAATTAATAGTGGAACATGACTAGGAAGGAATAAAATGGATACGAAAAGATTATTATTGCGGATTATTGAATAAAAAACACCAGCGACTAGAAGACACACATAAAACATGGGAGGTGAGCTGGAAGAAGAGCCAAAACATTATGAGGTTAAAGATAGGCGGGCTATCTCCACATGGCGGCATACTAACAGAACTCCCTTCGGTAGATCCTAGTAGTAAATGATTTTCTACAAATACTCAATGATGAAAAGTGCTACGCCGAATGGTATGCGGATGACATCTTCATAAAGGGCAAATACCTAACAATCATGGCAACCATCATGCAAAGGGCGCTTAACATCAGCCAAATGTGGTCTGAAAGGGAAAAAATTAAGGGAAATATTTGCAGAATTTCAATAATAGCTTTCACCAAAAAGGGGATACAGCGGCATTTTATAATCTGACCATCTTTGGCGACAAAATACAAGTTAGCCAGAAGTTTAAATATCAGGACATCATCGTAGACGCAAAACTGAATTCGAATTTATGCCTGAATAATATTTCAAACAAAGTGGAAATGGCCCTTATGATAGGTAGACGCATATTTAGAAAAATATGGACACTAAAAACAAAAATGGTCCAATGGTACTACATCGCGGTAGTCAGACCCATCATAGCCTACGGCACCCCAGTATGTGGTGTAAGGTTCAGCAAATACAGTCATCACAAAACTAACCAGGATAGAGAGACTGGCTTGTGCACCTGTGGAGTCATGAACACCACTCCAACTGCATCTGTTGAAGTCGTTATGGGACTAATCTCTTTAGAGATATACATAAAAGGGGAAGCCTGGATTGGAGCACAAAGCATTAAATCTACCGGTAACTAGCCCATCAACAGGGAACGATATGAACACAAATGAATATAGGAAGTAGTAAAGGTGCTCCCATCCTGTGAAAGAACTATATCCTTTCAAAGTATTCCTTTGATAAACCATTCACTGTAAGAAGTAATCGGAATGAATGAGGAGGCAAGAAATCCCACCTGATCTGTGAAAGGGGCTAGTCGGGTACACAGACGGATCCCGCACAGCAGAAGGTACAGATGCCGCAATATACGGCGTAAGATCAAAATAGAACATCAGTGTACCTCTAGAAACTAAAACGATAGTTTTTCAATTTGAAATTTTTGCAGTAATGCAATGTATCCTGGGGAGTGTAAAACGAGGGTACACCTAACAACGCATACGCATTCTATCTGACAGCCGAACAGTCTTAAAAGTACTTGAATCACCTTGTATCCGTTCTAAACTAACGAGAGAATGTTTGAACCACCTCACATTCCTGTGTGAGAAGAACTCAGTTCACTAAGTGGGGGTGGAGGAAAATGAAAAAGCAGATACCCTCCCGAAAACCAGCGCATTCATCCCATTTATAGGGCCAAAACATGTATTCGGTATACTCAAAAAAAGCATTCAAACAGTAGCAGAGAGGTAAACCGTCATACAACACATTTGTCGCTAGTATAATTAGTAATAATTGGAACACTTTCTCGCAAAATCATCTAGGACGAACTCAGATTAGGCGGTTGGTAGGACTCATAATTGGGTACTACCAGCTGCGAAAACATCTATAAAAAAATTGGGGCATACAGAGGAGACGCACCCTGCAGACTGTGTGGAGAAGAAGGGGAAAGAGCCTTAGACATACTATTTGACTCTGCAGCACTTTATCGCAAGAAACGGCAATTATTCGAGGGAACATTCCGTGAAACAACTGTTACACGCGAATACCTCGTAATAAAATCCTGCAACTTGTTGAGGGCACAGGTCTACTACGAAATGATCAGGGGACGCGCAAAAAATCACAGAGTTGAGGTGCAAAGTGGGCTCACTATCGTTGGTGAGCAGGATTTGTAGTGGATTATTCATTAACCCACTGAAAATTCCTGCTGATAATCGATCAATCAATCAATCACTCATAGAGCTGCATATACAGCTTTACAATTGAATCAGAGAAATATGGAAACGAAAAGAAATGTCAAGAGAATGGAGAGGGAAGAAAATTATACCGATTAGAAGAAGGCTGATAAGAAGACTGCTGTAACTACAGAGCAAATTATTTTTATAGATACAACTTATAAGATTTTGTCAATTGTACTAAAGAATATAGTAAAAAATACACAAAACTTATCATGGTTAATAAAAAATTAGATATCGCAGTACCTTGTGATATGTATTTTGGGTTGCCAATTCGTACTCTCCGTGAATCACCCGGTATATTTTTTTCTAAAAGCAGCCATGACATGAAAATTCTAACAATCGATTCAAAACCATAAAACATATAAGTACCACAACAGAATTGACGTTCATTTTGAAGCGGATGAATGACCTTATTTAAACCATATATCTTAATAATCAAGTTATAACTTCTTAAGCGATTTACAAACGTTCTGCAAACGTTTTGTAATATTGCAATTCCGTTTTGCATTCATATTTATTTCAAAAAATTTTTACTTACCTTAATACAACTTCCGGGTGTTACTATAATTTTATATATTGCAACGGCTGGAATCATTGCAACCGATGATCCTGCAATGAACCATCCTAGTACATTAGCCCATTCTGGATACACGTAGTCTTCGTAACTTAAGGGTTCATACCCTAACAATCCATAGACGATGATGAATATCAAAAATAATGGCGCTGCAAATCGCCAACAGAAGCGCCAGTAGATACCTGGTGCGAATCCAATCATGTCCTTGATGTCGTCACAAAATCGTTGTGTTCCTGTGTACAAAGGTAGTTTAAAGTTGTTCCAAAATATCTACTGTGTGTTTGATTATATTATAGTGATTATTATTATATATTATTTGAATGGCTGAAAAATATTTTAGAGGAATGCGTTTAAGATTCTATTTTCCTCAAGTGTTGCAAGACTTTCTAACACCACTATATACAACATATATAAATTTCATACTAGTAGAACTCCCATTATCTGTCTTACCATAAATCCATGAAATGGTAATAGATTCGAAGAACACTGCAAAAAGCATGGAGTACCCTGCCGCGTATCTGTCCAAGAGGTGAAAAAAGTAGAAACCACCCTGGGAACACGAAGCCAAGCCCACTAAGAAGTAAAGGGTGAAAAGACAGGCGACGAACAGTTCCCTGTTTCTGCCTATTCGAGGAAATTCATCACTTAAAGCTGTTATGATTGCTTCGGAACCGCCAAACTATAACAACAAAAATTTTCGTCAGTCGTCCTTTAAAATCTTGAAAACAGTAGTACGTACCGAACTATCAAGTCCAAGGGTTAACAGCATCATGAAGAAAATTAGAGCCCAGAATATGCTTCCGGGCATTGTAGCAATGGCTGCTGGATATACTACAAATACCAGCCCTGGGCCTTCTGTGGCCACTTCTTGTATAGGGCGTCCCGCAGAAAATGCCATGTACCCCAGCACCGAAAATATGACGAAGCCAGCTATAAAACTCGTTGCGGAGTTAATTACACTGGTTAGGATGGCATCCCTGTATTAAAATTAATATATGTAGTTGTTTAAATAACAAAAACGGATATATCTTACTTGTAAACATTATTGTGGTATTTATTGTAGGAAGCGTAAGCCAGAAGAACTCCAAAACCGGGACCAAGAGAAAAAAAGACTTGGGTTGCTGCGTCGACCCAAACCTGGAAAACAATTTCTGATAAAAGTAAACATTATATGAACTGGTTCACCATTCTTAGCTTAGAACAAAAATAATGGTAGGAACAGAAATTGTGTTACACCAACATTTTTTTCTAGACTTAACTATGGATAAATACTACTTTATACATTATAAAAACGCCGTTGGAACATTGTTGACGCATTTTTGGTTTTATACTTTGATAAATTGTATCATGTTCGTCTGATTCTCCCGCATTTAAATTTAAATGTTCGTCAGATTCAATTCATTACTTTAAAGTAAACGATTTTACGCCACCTTTCGGTTATCCCAAGCATTATTACTGGTTGACCTACTTTTATAGGCGGGCTTGGGTTATAGTTCTCAGGATGGACTGGGCGCGTTTAAAGACTGAATGTTCAAGAAATGAGCTTCAGGATCAGCACTATTTTCAGGAACCGGCTCCGGCTGGCTTGTTTTCCCGCGCTGACAAAAAGATTTTTACCTGAACGCTCGAATGTGTAGATGTTTTATGCACACTAAAATTAGGGTGGGGTCCAACTTGCTCTTGTAATTTAAAGTTTGTACCGTTTTCTCGCAATAAAACTCGACGATTAAGTCGGATTAAATATATATACGAGTCAATAATTTAGTTGATAATACCGTGAGGTTTCTGTTATCGTTGAACACAGGTATGAATAACTCAGTTACCCTTTTTAACGGTCCCGTCAAGATTTATCGTTCCAGCAAAAAAACTCTGGGCCGCAGCTTTCTCCACTGTTCTAGAGAAAACTGTATTGCGCAATCTGATGCAATCGGCGAGAACATAGCGTGTTGTTTTGATTGCCAGTGACGTCAACCTAGCCGTCTCTTTCTCTCATACCTTCTCCTCGGTGGCGTCGACCAAGCTAAAGTAAATCTTTTTGGCTTCCTCAACTCTGGTTATGTTCGTTTGATTTTGCCGCTTCATTTGAATTAAAGTTTCATTTTAATTACCGCTCTTAAGCCGATTACTATATTATTATTTCCCAAAAACAGTTTTGATGGACCTTTTTTTGTTATCATGGCGAAATGTCGATTAATATTTTGTTTGCGCGCTTGACCTGGGAATTTCTTGGCCTTGGAGTCCTACATAAATTGTTCTGGAATTCTTGCAACATATTTCGTAATGTGGTGAAATATTTTCGGCCGATGCATATTGGCATTGCGTTTTCTCTGCAGTCGGATTTAATATCTTCTTCGACCTGGTTGCTGCGATGCAGCGCCGTAATCAAGTACTGCAAGGGCGGTTTGGGTTTTTGATTAGTGTCCCTCGCGTGAATTTCGTATCGCTGTTATCACCGTGGAGTTAACAGAACCATCGACAAGTGTCAGATTAAAGAAACACGCTGGAATATTAACCCTTGGAGCGAATTTGGCGATCGCCTTTGGCGGATTATTATCGAGCCCATTTCCTGTCCCTCTGGATGTGCCTCTGCTGCGACAAACTAGGAAGGTTGTGCAGCGAATATTTCGTTTAGAAATTTCCCGAAGAACGTCAGTCCTTTTCCGGACCTCAGAACACCTCAAAATTGTGCCTGCCTCTTTCTCTACTTGCTACCGAAGAAAAACTAACGTAAAACAAATTGTTTTCGTGTTGTGAAAACTTTTTTCCGAGTTTCATTTTCATGTTTTAATGCGACGTAAAGCGACCTTCAGTCGCCAGTTGTCCTTTCTTCTTTTGGTTAACTGTAAAGTGTAATCATAAATTGAATTAAATTGTAAATTCCGACGCCACTAGCTGCGTAGATCTGTTCTAAGGAATTAAATATCGCAAGCCACTGACGATGAGCCTTCTTTAGTTTGAACTTTCTAACAAAATCTTGTATTAAACTATAAATATTATTGTTGTCAATATAGTCTTTGTTCTTGTATTGTGTGAATTATATTTGTCTTGAAATTTACCACATCTTTTATTTTTGTGTATTTTTACTTTATTGTGTGCACGAACTTTGCAAGCTTGATATACAGGAGGAAGCACAATAAAGGTGTGTCCGATTCCCGTAAGCTGCTGGCTTCTCGACCTTCCACGAGAACTGGTAATCTGCTGTGATTTGGAAGGTGGCGACCGTTGATTTTGACCTACCCTGTACACACCTAGGTACGATTTCCCTACCGTAAGCGATTTCCGTGAACCTCACCTATTCCTCTGAGCTAAGCTGTAGGCCTTTTTCCATCTATCCTGTTGCAGGTCGACGAAAACGCTCGTTTGGCCCGTCACACTCTGTACCCGAATTAAGGTCAAAATTATCCATATTGTCAAGTATTAGTGAAGATTGTAAGCACTGATTATTTGCTTACAAAGTGCTTTGGTTTGTAAGACGAATAAGTCTGTATCTTCATTTATTACATTAACCTTCTGTTGCCAATTTTTTAGTATAATTAATAATTAATTGTATTTATGTTGTTAACTCAGCTCATATTAACTACAGGTTTGGACGTCTTGAAGTCCATAGCTAGACGGACTCTGGTCCTCCTTTGAACTTTTTAGCGTGTAACTGTACAAACCATTAATTTAATATATGCTATATACCTATTATTTAATGCTTTATGCCTTGTTGTTTCTGTGCATTTTTTACGTGTTTTTTGGAAGACGTACTAAAGTAAGGAAAATGTACAACGAGGTAGGTTCGAGTTCCTGTAAGATGTCGGTCCTCGGTCCTTTCCTGAGGATTTTCATTTGGCTGTAACTTGAAAGAGCGGCGTCCACTTACTTTAACTTATCCCGTACATTGTATCAATAAAGACTTTCCTTCAGTAATGGCTTTCCGAGAACAATCCCTCCTCCTTATGTTAGTCGAAGAGCAAATTACGAAGTCTTGTTGTGGGGTGAAAGAACGATCGTTTGGCACGTAACAATTGTTTTTCTCAATGTAACATATAAACCCAAAGCTTTTCTCATTTTGATGTGAACATTAGGCCTTATAAAATATTGGATTATATCAAGCATTCAAACTAATTTTCCTTTCTAAAAATTGGGAGTATAGAGTAATACAATAGGTATGCCCGTCGTGCTCGGGGGCTTCATAACTCAATTCGTATCGTAAACATACAAGAAAAGGGCTCATAAACCACTTGTTGCAGGCGTGTACCGAACACGACCTTTCCATTTGTGTCGACCCTTTCAAATTCAACCGCAGATAAATCACTTGTTTGCTAATCCCTTCCTTAAAAAATCACTTTACCTCGGCTTTCGTGATGACGGAAAAGTTCGGGTTGAGATAATACTTGATTCCCTCGGCGGAGCCCGGCAGAGTAACCCCCCTAATCAGGAGGATTAGCAGCACGGCGTAGGGGAAGAGTGCCGTGAACCAAACCACCTTGCCGGAAGTGGAGATGCCCTTCCAGAGGGAGAAGTAGCAGATGACGTACACGGCGAGAAGGCAAAGGGCCATGTCCCACTTTATCGCCCCCAAGTCGTGTAGGCCTTCGCTTCGATGTAGTTCCAAAATGGCACGGCTAAAATCGGAAAATTACATTAAAAAGGGCTAATGAAGAAGCACGTGCGGGAACTTACTTAAAATATTCCGAAGCTGCGGAAGCGAACCGGGAGTGCGGATCCGGAAGTCCCTGGACCGACAAATCTGAGCTGTTGTAGTCGGAGGAGTTTTTAGACGGAAAATCGAACTGCAACATTAAAGGATCGTCAGCTTTTCGTCCATTAAGTACTTGCAAGTTGGGGAAAATTAGGAAAAATAATAAGTAGCGGAAAACTTTGAGAACTTGAACTCGCTTGATTGATTATCAGAAATCAATTCAACATCAGGTATGCACGTTTTTCTCAAACCATTTGTCTTCAATTTTTTTTAAATACTGCTTTCTTTTAAGGTAGCAATTTTTAGTGACCTATTGACTATTTTCTTAATAGGAGAAGAAAATTTTATACATGATGTTAAAAAAGGGTATTAAAGGTATATATAATATAGTACCATCAAGAATAAGTTGAAAATCCTTGTTTCAGCATTGATCCCCAATCTAACCTATTGCGAGATAAGATCGATTTTCTGTTTGAAATTTTCCTATATTTAACCCAAAAAAAAACAAAATGATTTTTCATTTTAAAGTTTTAAGAAAAATAAATTTATATGCCCATCTTTCATGTAAAGACAGGTAGTCTCAGGAAAAATCTCCGCGCCTTTTCAAAAATGCTCGGTCTTGGTCGAATTGTTTGGCAGCCAGTTCGCTGTTGCAACTCGACTGGATTATATTTACAAGAGCATTAAAGTCTATAGGCAAACCCAAACACAAAAGTTCAAAGGAATAAAGTGGGGAATTCGGGTATTTTTGGCGTTAAAATATTAACGAAACCGAAAATCTCTTATATCTCGCAAATGGTGGTAGGAACCCACTTTTCGACTTGTTTGTAATCGTACTGTACGCGCCTTAATCATTTAGAATTTTTTCAACACCCTGTAGATGAAACGTTTAATAGAAACATTTCTACGACTACTACACCTTATATTCGAACATATACAGTTGTAATAAATGTTCGACAATTTCTCTAAATTTTCAAACCATCATTTTGTCTGATAATCTATCCTCTGAGGTGCGCCTCATTTTTAAACTTCAAACCATTCAACTGTGTATTAATGTGATTTTAACATTACATTTCATGTAATTTAAGTGTATATTTAGTAACCATGTTTGATATTTCTTCAATTTATACCGTATGTTAAACCAGACACGTTAGTTTTACTCAAAATGGAAATATATCAATATAAATTACCGGTTTGCAGAAAGGGGTGTTCCAGGGATTGTCGCAGGTCGTCCAAGGTAGCATATCCGTAAATGATGCGAAGAAGAACCTTAAAGCCCAAGCGATGATCACGTTGTAGTAAAAGTCGACGTAAAAAGCTATCAAAACCACGGCGTATCCAATGCCTGAAAAACAGTGAAAATTAACACCTCACTTATTTTTATTACTGAGATTGTGAAGTCTTTCACACAGATATGAAGAAGGAACAAGCTTATAATATCGTATATGTTTATTCTTATTAATTATATTAAAATTAATAATACTTTCCTTTCGGCTGATTATACTATATTATCAAAGTGAGGGTTTGGAATTTCCTCAAAAATACTATCTCTTATTTTTAGCAATGTATGCTTAGGAAATACCATTCTGAAATCAATTTTATGTACAGAACATAGACTGCATTACGACAAAAAAAGTTTTAAACAACAGAGGCGAACTATTACGTCTAAAGGAGATTTTGGCAAAAGAAAAATTATAGATACAAAAAGATGTATTGAATAGGGAATAAAATAAATACCAATATGAATACTAAAGTATAAAATATGTAGTTAATACAAAAGCCCTTGAAATGAAGATGACTTCTTATAAACAAATGAATGGGCAACAGTTATATAACCAAACCCTTAATAATCTACTAAACGAACATTTTGATACGACACCAGTGTGTTGGGTTGCAGCACTCTACTTTTGTTCGCTGCTTTGTTAATGCTATGGGATCGTACCTAAGCCATAATTAACGTTTTGCTCAGAAAGCGAGCGTTCTACCAACTAAGTTACCACCACACATGTATACAGAGTGTCCCATAACTCACGATGAAACGCCTGGTAGCCTTGTTCAGCAGTGTATACTAAATATAAAACAGCTACACTTTATTTTTCGCAAACTAGTTCCTTCACACGAAGCAAGAAAAGAAGTGGAAACTTGGCAACTGTGTAATATGCATGTTGTACGTTCTACGGAAAATATTTTTGCAGTTACTATAGAAAACTAT
This sequence comes from Limonius californicus, assembly GCA_014611495.1. NCBI lineage: Eukaryota > Metazoa > Arthropoda > Insecta > Coleoptera > Elateridae > Limonius > Limonius californicus. The sequence goes on along the minus strand of JABXWE010028974.1, from coordinate 15,301 downwards.
TAAAAAATATTTATTAATATTTATTATTATCTAGGCCAGTAAACACATTTGACAACATAAATTAACTATTAAACAATTAATTTCCACACTACCATGAGGTAGAATTAATGGCGCCTTTTTTATGTATTATCCTCAATAGGCTTAATCTATAGCTGAATAAAGTGATTATCAATACTTTTCAATAACTAAATACAAATTAGAAATTAGAAATAACCGACAGAAACAAATCAGAATTTAACATTTCCTGTAAATTAATGAAACTGTTCAAAATGACCACCACCAACATTATGACATTCTGCACATATCACTGCAATTGAACTTTGTACTCATTTGAGCATGTGCTCGTTTAAAGTTGATAATATTTGTTAAATCGTTCACATTGTTCACTGGTGTGAGATGTACCGAATCCTTCAGATAGCCCCATAAATGAAAATCTAAGCGTGTTAGATCAGGTGACCTTGGCGGCCAAACCATAGCACCCCCACGACCAATCCACCGATCTGAAATATGATTTTGAAACCATTCTCAAACTATGATTCCATAATGGGCTGCAACACCATCTTGGTGATGCCACGTATTTGGTCTAATTATCAGTGGAACATTTTCCAATTGTATTTGATAATTTTCATTTAGGAAATATAGGAAATTTTCAGCATTAAGACGATTTGGCAGAATAGAAGGACCAATTAAACAATTATTTACCATATCTGCCCAAACATTAACACCGTATCGATGATGACTTCGAACATGAGTTGCACGAGGGGTCATATCTGCCCACACAAGATTATTATGACTATTGTAAACTCCATCCTGCGTAAATGTCGCTTCATCTGTCCACAAAATATTGCCAGGAAAATTCGAATTTTCCTGATGTTGATTTAATGGCCATTCACAGTAGGTACCTAATTAGTACATTATAATTCTGTGGTAATAAGTGTTGCACTTCCGAAAATAATACAGACTGTTGTCATGTAATATACTGTGTACTGTCGACTTTGGCATTTCTGCAATCTGAGAAATACCAGCACGGTTCTTGTAGGCTCCCATTTAATTAAATGTAACACATTTTCTTCAATATTGGGATGTCTTATCATAAATGGACGATCACCACCACCTCTTTTTAGACAAACACTGTCTCTCTCTCGTAATCACTTGTGAGTTCGTTTAACAACTGTGGAGTTTGGATGTCTTCTATTTGGATAGTGTTCAGTATATAGCCGTGCCTCTGCATTATAATTACCACCAATCTCTCCAAGAGTCCAAATCATATTAGTTCATTCAGCAAATGTGTATTCCATTAATGTATGTGAATCGGAATTTACAAAAAAGAACAGAAAAATGTGTTTGACAACTGTAAAATTTGGAACAGCAGTCTCAAATTAAATAATAATTACTATCAGTCTTGTTTAGATTTTCCTTGATACCACATCTAAATCTCGTGTTTGCAACAAAATCTTAGAATCAATAATCTGCAATTTGAACTTAGGCAGAAGTCATTTTTATTGTTAATATCTTAAGTTTACTGATAAAGAACTACTTTCATCGATAATATCTATTAGCTTTGTTGTTAGAGACACGCAGTATTCGAATTTCAAACTTCGAGAAGTTGTTTTGTGCTGTTTTGTGTTCGGCTTATGGGACACCCTATATATATGCGAGTTTGATATATCAGGTGATATTTTCCTGTTGGCTCAGTCTCCATCACTTTCATTGCTTCTTCTACACATGTTTGCCATGTTAATCGAGGTCTTCCTCTCTTCTTCTGTGTGGTGGTACACTCCGATAGTTTCTTGGGTCACCGTTCATCCCGCATCCGTCGAAGTTGTCCATACCACTTGAGGCATTTTCTTTCTGTTTCATCCCTAATGTTTTCCTCTACGGCCATTTATTTCTATATTTGGAACCCTGTCCAGTTTAGAAACACCGCAACTGCATCTCCAGAAATCCATTTCTGTAGCTTTTATTTTATTTTGATATATTTTAGCAATTTCCCACAATTCTGTTAGATTGATCTCCGTATGCTTACGTTTTGTTTGTTAATATTTTGCGCATATTAATAATAGTGTGTAGATTCCTCACAGGTTACTTTAAAAATAAGTTCACGTTAAAATGCCGTAAAGTAGTACATACATAAAACACTTGTAATTTAACAACAGGTGTTAAACGTTCAAGCGGTAGCAGCACTTTCCGCATTCTTTTTTTGCAGAAGAGTAGTGTAAAAGTGTATAATAATTCGTCTTGGGAAAATCCGCGCAAAGTCAGGAGCGGGGACGCACAGCGGCGGTCCCGGAGTCAATTATCCACTCCCGCTAATCTCCGGAACCTCCGGCCGGAAGCACGGAGCGGAGTGCATTGTAAGTGCGTCTTTAACGCTGCCACAAAGGACATTTTTCAGTTTTCCACGCTACAGAAAAGAGAGAGTTCGACGAAGGGCTCGAGCGCGAGCGGGACGCCACGTTTCGCTCCATCAATATTCAGAGGGATTTCACTTACAGTGGTTAAGTGCTGGAAGAATGGTCACTCGGCCGCGGTCGACCGGATTACCACTCCACACGTCCTTCGGGACGACTTCTTCATCTCCAGGATCTATGACCGGATTAAAAAACTTTCAGGGAGAATTGTTGACGATTGCTCGAGAAAATGATGGGGATATCTTTGAAAATACCCAATCCACACCACCCTCGCTAATGAATTTTCAACAGTTCTTGTTTGAATTGAAATAAACCTTTACTATAAATTGGAAACATCAAGTTGCAATGAAATATGAAAACATTCTCACTAACAACCAAAAAAACTTGCTATAATAAAACTGCATAACCTTCAAATCATATTGCGAAATACATTATGAATATGATCAAAAAATTTTTCGATAAATGTGACTGTGGAAAACAAAAAGAATTCGTTACTTAAACAATACAGTTTATAACAGTTACTACAATTATTTATTAGTTATCAACGCATAATTCAGTTGCTATACAATTTACTGCAGAACAAAAATCTTTACGTCTGAATGCTTAAGATAATATCCGCAGGGATTACGATCTTAACATATGTTTCTTAGTGTCTTTTTGATCTGATAAAAGTTAGCGTTCCAATTGCTTGAAAGACCTGGATGTATACTACACAAGTTTTTTGAAAATTTATAATACACAAAGCCCCACTGGTTACTATGAAGAGGTTCAGCTATCCGTTTATTTGAGATTTTGCTTTATAATGTAAAAAACAACAATTTCATCATTCAGTATACACCGTAAAAAACAAAATATTATCAGACCACAATTCATAAGAACTTTCAGAATTCAGAGGCTTTTGCAAAAATTCAATCAAGCGAAAAATATTAGAACACCCTGTGAATTTTTCGATACTTTGGATTTCGGTCTTTTTACTCGCCCTACTTATTATATAGTGGCTATTAAACATAGTAAGACGAGGAGATGAGTAAGAGGAGATGACGAAGATGAAAACAGAACAGGTTGTGTTTATACACTAACCTTCAATAAAACCAAGTTATACCTAATAGTTAGCAAATGTCTATTTATTATAGTTTGGGTAAAATGTCATTACCATTGAATGGCGAACTAATACTTCATTCTTGTTAGGTAATATTTACATTTTTAAGTACACACTTATAATATTATTTTTCAGGTTGTTTTCCCTCTGTGCTGATGAACATAAACAAGATAAACGTTTTTGCACAGGATCTGATTCGAATCAATGTCTTTAAAGGCTTGTTCAATGACTGCTTGTAGGTCCTCAACGGTTGTTGGTTTTGTAGCGTAGACTTTATTTTTCACGAAGCCCCAAAAGAAAAAAAACCATTGGTGTTAGGTCTGCTGGCCTGAGTGGCATGTCTGTTATTTTTTTTTATTTATTGACATATTTCTATTTACAATCTGTTGAAACAGCAATAAGTAAATTTGTCAGGTTAGTGCAGACAATAGAAGCAGCCGCCCATTGACCTCTCTTCAGCTTTAACTTATTACAGTTGTTTTAGTACACGTGTACATGGACGTACTCACCCTCCCCATGTGTATGAACATACGTGAACGCTCATACATACGGCGAGATTAGGATTGAGATTAATTGATTAATTACTAGGTAAATCTGAAAGGTAGGTCTAATGTGTATTGTCTTTTATTTCTACGGTTCTGGTTACTATTGTCCAGTAGATTGAGTGCTAGCATATTTGGGTGGTGTTGTAATTTATTAATATACTTTTCACTAGTTTTCACTATTACATCTTTCACTGAACTTATGTTGAGGTCACTTTCAATGTCCACATTAGTCATGTAATACGGTGCCTTGGTGACGGTACGGAGCATCTTAGCTTGGAATCTTTCGAGGATGGCTATGTTTGTGGCAGATGCAGTTCCCCATAACTGGATGCCATACACAGAGTTTTTCTTATCAGGCAGTAGTGTTTACTAAATTTGAGGATTAACTCTTTCCGTTTTTTCCATAGGTGGGTTCTCCACGTTAGGCCCTTGTCTAGGTGCATACCTAGTATTAGAGCTCCATTTAGTGTGATCGTTGGGCAAATCCCTGTACATTGGTAAAAGTAACTTGCACAGTCTTATTCTCGTTTATTTTTATGCGCCATCTTTTGCACCAGTTATGAATGGAGTCAATACTATTTTGAAGTTTCCGCGACGCTATCACTGGTTCTTTGTCTGTAGCTAGGATAGCCGTATCATCTGCAAATGTGGCTGTTGTGACTTCCTCGTTAGTAGGCAAATCTGCAGTATATAGGAGATAAAGTATTGGCCCAAGAATGGTTCATTGCGGTACCCCAGATTCAATTGGATATAAATTAGTGAGTTCTTCTTCGTGCTTAACCAAGAAGTATTTTTCATGAAGATAGGATTTTAGTATCAAAGAGTAATGATCGGGGAGACACTGTTTTAGCTTGTATAACAGCCCTTTGTGCCAAACTTTGTCAAATGCTTGACTCGCATCTATGAAAGCGGAAGCGCAGTATTCTTTTTCTTCAAATGTGTTATTTATAATGTCGACTACTCTATGTACCAGCTGCACAGTGGAATGTTCTTTCCTGTCTTTTTAGTAATAGCTTGAACAGTTTCGAGGTGATTGAAAGGAGGCTTCTGGGACGATACGAGTTAGCTCCAGGCTTTTGTATCAAGACGATTTTGGCAATTTTCCACTGCGTCGGGAAGTCTCCCGTTCGGCCTCGTTGGTTTAGTGGTTAGAGCCCTTGCCTATAGACCCAAGAGATGTGGGTTTGATCCTGGTTGAAGTTGGTGAGATTTTTGTGGCGGGCAAAAACTGAAGTCTAAAAGTAGGCCTTTTATCGGATAAGAACTAAAGCCGTCGGTCCCGTACCACTGCGATGTGTGACACGTTAAAAATCACTAAGTACTGGAGTTGGAATTACCCCAGATAGGCAAAATTCTTAGTTAGGGTGTACAATGGGCCAAATGTGGCCTAAGTGCATAGACATGCTTGGTCCTAGATCTCGCTCAATGAAAACAACAACAACAAATTGTAGGCCTTAGGCTTTGTTGGAACAGTGTTAAAATGATGATTCCATTCATTATTTATTGCCTAAAACCACCTTTTTACCAGCATTTTAAAGCAAAAATCCGACAACCGTATTTCACTTAGTCATGTTTAGGATGCATGTTGCAAGAATGGTTAGTATGTAAGGAACGCCCGCACCCCCTGAAGTAATGCGAAAGCGGTTCCGGGGGGGGGGGTAGTGTGAATGTCAAAAAAACAAAATACCACAGCCTTACAAAACTTATAAGAAGTTCGTAATCTTTGCGATGTTATGTAATGCATTCAGATATTAATATTTTGTCTTCTAGAGTAAAAAGATAACTGTATCAACTGAACTATACTTTGATAATAATTCAATAATTGTAGTAAATGTTATAAGCTAATATAACTTAAGTAAAGACATACAATTTTTTGTACAGACCATTATCGACAATTGTATTGATCATACTGTATCATTGGAAAGCTAAGTGAAGTGAACACTCTATATATAACAAAACCGTAGAGTGAGTTCGAAGATTTATTTTTTTTCGGATCCGTTCGATTGGGTATAACTATTTAAATTCCATATATAAGGAAATTTGCAGAAAATTGAAGCTTAAAATGAAATCCGTAGAATTTCAATAAATGACAAATTGAAAATAAAATAGAACACAATTACAAATGTAAAAAAAACAATTACAAATTTCCAAAATGCTCTCAGTTTATTGTCTATGAACAATTCTTCCAAAATATTTTCCGGGGTGTCGTGGTTTTTAGTGAACAAAATTTTGTACAGAATTCTGTATGACAGGTCACAAACTGTTGTAAAAATGCTTTGTACAAAATTCTGTGTCGTCTCAGACTAGCTTTTGAGGCATTTTCACAAAAGAGTTACTCCGGTTCACTTCGACGACCACGTCTTCCAATCCATTCACTTTGAAGAAGGTCCAAGCAGCTGCATACAATCAGCGGCAAGAATAATGACGCTACTAATAGTCGCGTATAGGCAATACTTTTTCATACATTGATTAGTAACAATATGCGCCACTATGAAAACTAATCAAATTCCTCTATAACTGGCTATCAGTTTATATCACTTGCTTGCTTGCTTGCTTTGAAAGAGCGAGATCTAGGACGCGGTTTTCCAAGCATCTCTATGCACTTAGGCCACATTTGGCCCATTGTACACCCTAACTAAGAATTTTGCCTATCCAGGGTAATTCTAACCTCAGTAGTGATTTTTAACGTGTCACACATCGTAGTGGCACGGGACCTACGGCTTTACTTCTTATCCGACAGAAGGCGCATTTTCAGATTTTTCCCCGCTAGAAAAATCTCGCCGACCTCAGCCAGGTTCGATCCCGCGTCCCTCGGATCTAAAGACAAACGCACTAACCACTAGACCACGTTTCTATCACTTACTTGTGCTTCAATATTTGTTAATGGAACTATTAAAAGATATTCCGTTATTTTACATAAATAGTGTTTCGTACTCCATGGGATTATTATTATTATTAGTTCCCACATTCCTTCTATTGGGTTTTAGCCACTTTTCTCTACGATTAGGATTTTCTGCAGAAGCAATATTTATAATAATTGTTCATTGCTCTGCTTGCTTCTTATTCCGTGCGTGGACTTGACGAAGCAACACTATGAATGATTTGAACGAATTTATTCTATTTGGAGCTTCTGGCTTAAAGCGGCGCACAGAATGACGTCATCAAAAAAGCGCGCGGCTTTGAAGCTTTTAAAATCGGATATTTTAATGCAAAAATTTATTAATTTATAATACATGAAGCACTCCTATTTCGCCAGTAATATTTAGTAAGAATATTCATATAGCATAAAGAATCAGTTTAATACACCTCCATCGAAACTTGCAGTACTAACTAAGCCAAAAAGTATTCTTATGGCCTACTTTTGATAACGCTAATAATACTTCCAATTTTTTTAAATACTATATTTCTGGATATTAAACAGTTGTAAATTTAGACTGGACTGTTATTACTTTTGTTTGATTTGTCAGTTTTTAAAATCAAAGAAATTTTCAATTTTAACTTCAATTTTCTGAAAGCTTCCTTATCCGCGAATTGATTCCTGACTTTCATTACCGCATCCGTAACTTAAATATCTTAAAACAATGAAAAACAACCCACGATTGACAGTTTACCGTTGAGACTACTATGTTACGTTCCCTATACATAATTTATGTTTTAAAGTTATGTAAGCTAGGCAAACAAAATATGGATAGGCTTTTAGGCATAGTAAACAAGGAAATGTGTGGGGAAACGCGCCGCCAAATCTTCCGATTTTACTACAAGGATGTAGGATAACCCGGTTTTAGAGTAGCAACAAAATGGGAACCTGAAGTGCATCTAAATCTCGACCAAATAACATATTTTATGTTTTGTGTCTGTTGGAGGACGCATGCAATGTTTCTCTTGAAAAGAATTGATTTGCTTGTAAATACTACAAGAGTGAATATTGAAAATATTACCTTTAAGCAAAGGACAGAGGCGGCCCCAGCACGTAATCGCCCCCTTACGGTGGAACTGTCCGAGTGCGAGCTCCATGTAGAACAGGGGGATCCCTCCTATCACCAACATGATGCAATATGGCACTAAGAAGGCCCCTAGAAATAAACCAAACAAATTTAAGTCAAGTATATTAAAAAATGTGTAGGTTGTGTCTTGCAGTCAAGTTTTCCATACCGCGTGAACGTTCAGAAACTTCTCTGCGTTACCATTATATGATTTTTATAGAAAAATCGAATGAAAGTTAACAAATAAAGAAGAATTATGATGTACTATTCCCGAACCTGTAGTTTTAACAGGGTAAAGAAGACAGAATGTTTTCCGGATTTTGATTTATTGATTTTATTTTTCCTTTTTGTTATCAGAAAGAAGCTATAAATTTTTTTGACTTTTATTGAAAAAATATTTGTCTCCCATTATTATCCTGGTAATGAAAATACTCTGAATCACAATATCACAATGAGTACCTCCCCATACAAAGTAAAGTTAAAATATTCTCCGCTGTTACCGAAAAAACAGCAATGTCCGTTTATGGTAATACAAAAGAAACCAAAACAATAAAATACAGTAATGAGAATATGACAATAAAACGCGATGGTAAATGACTGCCGCACCTCCACCTGATTCCAGATTAATTAATATAAGTTAAAGAGGATAATGTGCCAATTTGTGGTTTACTGAGTTTCTTTCATTGTAGTTATGTATAACGCCGTGTATGCCACAACACCCGCTATACATTTTGGTCAGTACATCCACTGTGGCTACAACATCCATCGCCGCTGTTGATCACAATTAACTTTGGTTACAGTGCTCACTTTAGATTTTAGTCATAACGCTCACTTTGGTGGCGACACTCACTTTACATTTCGGTCATAATGTCCAAGCTGGTCATAACACCCCCGCCGCTGTTGGTCACAACGTCCACTGTGGTCACAATGCCCACTTTGCATTTTGGTCACAATGACGACTTTGGATTTTGATTATAACGCCCATTCTGATCAGAACTCCCAATCTAAATTTTAATCAGAACGTCCAACGTCTGATCATAAATCCCTCCTTAAAATTTGGCGAGACGATTATTTTGATCACAGTAGCGACTTTGGATTTTGATCATATGCCTACGCTGGCCACAACCTTCATTCTAGATTTCAGTCACAACGTCCACTCTGCCATAACACCCACAGTCGCTGTTGGCCACAACTTCCACTGTGGTCATAATTTACTCTTTGTATTTTGGTCACAAGGACGACTTTGGATTTTGATTATATCACCCATTCTGGTCAGAACTCCTACTCTAAATTTTAATCACAACGTCCACTCTGATCATAAGTCTCTATCTAAATTTTGGTCAGACGATCATTTTGATCACAATGGCCACGCTGGTCATAACATACATAGCCGCTGTTGGTCACAACATCCATTGTGGTCACAATGCCCACTTTGCATTTTAGTCACAAAACGACTTTCGATTTTGATTATAACGCCCATTCTGATCAGAACTCCCACTCTAAATTTTGATCGCAACATCCACCGCCGCTGTTGCTCACAACATCCACTGTTGTCATAATTCCCACTTTCTATATTGGTCGCAAGCAAGACTTTGGATTTTGATTATAACGCCCATTCTGGTCAGAACTCCCACTCTAAACTTTAATCACAACGTCCACTCTGATCATAAATCCCTCTCTGAATATTGGTCAGATGATCATTTTGATCACGATGGCAACTTTTGGTTTTAATCATGCGCCTACTCTGGTCACAACCTTCACTCTAAATGTTGGCCACAACGCCCGCTGTGTATTTTGGTCAGAACATTTACTGAGGCCACAACATACACCGCCGTTGTTAATCACAATTCACATTGGTTAAAATGCTCAATTTAGATTTTAGACATAACGCTCACTTTGGCCACAACACTCACTGTAAATTTCGGTCACAACGTCCACGGTGGTCATAAAACCCGCAGCCGCTGTTAGTTACAACGTCCAACGTGTGATCATAAATCCCTCCCTAAATTTTGTGAGACGACCTTTACTCTACATTTTGGGCACAACTTTCACTCTGGTCACAACGCCCACTTTTAGTTCTGTCGCAATGTCTGTTAGTCACAACGTCCACTGTGATCAAAATGCCCACTTTGCATTTTAGTCATAATGACGGGTTTGGGTTTTGATTATAAGGCCCATTCTGATCAGAACTCCCACTCTAAATTTTGATCACAACGTCCAACGTGTGATCATAAATCCCTCCCTAAATTTTGTTAGACGATTATTTTGATCACAATGGCCACTTTGGATTTTGATCATACGCCTACTCTGGTCACAACAGTTACTCTACATTTTGGGCACAACTTCCACTCTGGTCACAACGCTCACTTTTAGTTCTGTCGCACTTTGGAATTTATTTATAACTTGCACTGTGGTCACAACGCCCATTCTAACTTGTGGTCACAACGTGTACTTTGATCATAACGATTACACTAAATTTTGAACACAACGTTTACTCTGGTCACTACACCTACTTTTCACTTTGGTTACAATGCCAACTTTGGATTTTGGCCATAACGTCTACTGTGTTCGCAACGCCCACTGTAGATTTTGGCCACAACGTCCACTCTGGTCACATTAAATTTTGATCACAACATCTAATCTGATCGCAACGTCCATTTTGCATTTTGATCACAATGACCACTTTGGATTTTGGTCATAACGCTTGCTCTGGTTACAATGCCCTCTGATGATTCTGGTCTAAAGTTATTGTGATTGCATAGAGTATTGCAACAAGAAGGTCTTGCATATTATATTCCTCCCATATTCAAATTTTGCAAGTGTGGTATGTGGCGATTCAAATCCTGTTTCCAAAATAAGTTTTTATCACACACAAAATAGCTTAAAATAGTTATTACACTGTCTTCGGACGGTTTTTTTTAACTTTTTGCTACTTCAATCAATATGTTCAACATCCGTATCCAGGGCGTTTCCTATAGCTTGTGCTTTCTAAAATTGATATACCCTTGTAACGAGTTTCTGGTTCATTGGTGCCCGGGTGTAAATTTTTCACCAAAATTACCTATATATGTATACTTCCGACAATAAAACACTCAACCTCTGTTGTGGTGTGGTATGGTCTTAGGCGAATGCATGCCGTCTCAGGGATGACGAATGCCAGTAAATACGTTGAAGTACTGCAGAATAAAATGTTACCTATAGGAAAAGTTTGTTTGGAGAGGAAAAGTTTATTTTTCAGGATATCAATGCATCTTTCCATAGAGCAAAGACAATTCAATCTTGGAAGTCGACCAATAGTCGGTAGACTGGATTGGCCAACAAAATCCCCAGATCTTAATCCAATCGAAAACTTATAGCTAAGGACAGCTAACATCTTTTTCAAGAAAAAATCGACAAAACAAGTAGATTTAATCGAAGTCCTCATGAATACCTGGTTTCAATGCATCTCCGTAGAAGAACTTGGAAAACTAGTAAATTACATGTGAAATAGATGCAAATTAGACATTAAAAACAGGAGCTGCCCAGTAGAGTATTAGATTACCTATTCCAATATTAATGAGTGTATTTTGTAATATCGCAGATTTTAACCAAAATAACAATAATAAAATGTACTTTATTTTAAATATGTTTTATTTCAAGTTGTTTTTCCTTAACAAGCAAAAATTTCATGTGACCTTTACTATATTACTGTGTTCGAATATCTGTGTGGGTATGTAGAAAGATTGGTTAAAAAAATATCTGTTTAATACAAATTTCCTCCAATTCCTCAAGTGATACAAATATTTTTCACACCACTGTTAGTACGTTATTATAACAAAATATAACTGTATAAAAAATAATTACTGGGCAACCAAATATGCACCAAAGTAAATACATATTTTACATTTTCGAGGGCGACGTAGTAAGTTATTGGAAGTATCTTGTTCGAAAAAGAAATGTTCGGAAAAAGGAAATGCAAGTCATAGAAGGGTGTTTTATGGCAAAGACGGATTTATTTTTAATCTCGGACAAAACCGTGGTTTCTGTTACAGACAAGTAATTTATCTTGGAATGTAGATACGATGTAGTACTGCTCCGGCGGCAGCAGCAGGGTATCGCAATAACAACGGGGCAGTGCTGCACTAATGGCTTGGAAATTGAGTTACACTCGATTATTGACATAGAAAGAGGCCGCGATTGGCCCCTGCCTCTCATTAGCTACAGGCAGCGCTAATTGATATGGCACTTGCTCCGCTTGATGGATCGAAGTGTTATCATCGTTAACAGAGACTGCTCTCGCTCGACCTTTGACTATATAATTTTTCCCATGTTTACGCCGCAATTTTCTCGCCCCCGAAACGCACTCATAAACGGATCGTTTCGGTTTCGGACTATTCCTCCTAATTAGATTTCTTAGCGCGCAAATTTCCTAAACCGTAGCACTTTCGTCGCGCTTTGTTTGATTAGATTACCAGATCGAATTTTGCTCCAAGGATCAAATCCTGCATTAGACCAGCGATAATAGCGAGAAAGTAGGTGGGCCCCGCCGACTTACTCCTTCGGCATTACAATACGGTAATTAAATATCGCCGAGCTAATGCTACCTTTAAGTAGAGGATCAAAGGCGGAAGATCAGGAGTGGGATGGCGGAAAAAGTTCTGCCAGCGACGTATTACCGAAAGCAATCTCGGAAAGTCGCAGCAAATTTCGGTAACCACGGGCAACTACCCTAATACCGAAAGGCTTTTCGACTCTCCGCGGATTTGAATCTCTTTAGGATTTTGTAGAGCAATTGCAGTTCTTTTAATGTATTAGTGGCTTGCAATTTAGGTTATACGTAATTTTCTTTTAAACATGCGAATGGCGAATGCTGAAGATATTTAAGCGGAAGAATGAAACGTGTCTATGTGTTCGTATTTTTAATAATGTGAATATAATTTTGATGGAAAAGAATTATTTAGATTCAATATGTACATTTTAGTAGTAGAAACGGCAATAAAACCAATACATACAATAAACACGGATATTTTGAAAAATGCATTTAAAGCAGTTAATTCCACCCCTCCCCTTTTACAACACATTAATTGACAAGAGAACCTTAAATGACCAATACAGGCAGTTTCACTACTTTTGTATTTTCCCTTATTTTCAATCACATGAAGAAACAGAATGATAAATATGTTTTAAATAATAATTTTAAAATGTTCCAATTTCTGATTATTTTCCTATAGTTCCAATTAAGTAATGGTTTTCCCATACTTTCGTTAAGTGTGCTTGTTGGTTATCATTTTTTCATACTTTGTTGCAGGTATGTAGTGATTTTTTTTCTTCCAAAGACAGAAGTTAAAAAGAGAAACACATAAATGTGCCATTTTATGTCCATTTTCAAATACTTGCTGTTATGTTCCTAATGATTTTCATTATTCATAAAAAACTAGTTCAAACAGTTAGCAATAAAATATTAAAATATAAAAATGTACGACATAGAAGACCTACAGCTTAACGTGGGCTCTGAACCACGAGAAGTTTGCCATTGCCTTGCGAGGGAGAACGGCCGCTAAAAATCCAATCTTCCGGTACTACGTAAGTTTTAGTTTCCTCGCCATGCATGATGTAATGTGCCTACATCTGACAAGATAATACGATATACCAGGGCTTGCCAATGTTATTTTCAAATGAAGAATATGCAGATATTCATTATGCTTACGGTCGGTGTGATGGAAATGCTTTAGCAGCACAACAAGCATATCTTAGAAGATATCCCAATAGAAGACTGCCTATGCGTGCAGTTTTCTTTAATTCACATCGTCAGCTGAGGGAACAGGGCACTTTCAATGCAAGACATGCAGTCGGCCAAGGAATTGTCCGTAGACCCATAAACTATGATGAACAACTTCTTGATTTATTACAAGAAGATCCGTCTTTAAGTGTGCGAAGAATTGCATTACGTATTGGAATATGTAGAAACCGGGTTGGGAGAATAATAAGAAGTGCTCGCTTACATCCATATCATCATCAAAGAGGTGAAACTCTAGGTAATGATTTTGAAGCTCGTTTAAGATTTTGTAATTGGGTACAAAATAATCAAAACCTACGGCATATTTTATGGATCGATGAAGCTTCTTTCACACGAGATGGTATCAATAATTATCATAATTTTCATGAATGGGCTTCAGAAAATCCTCATTGAAGGAGACGCTCGCATTTTCAACATAGATTTAGTGTCAATATCATAACTGGTATTCTTAATGATCGTCTGATTCAACCATTTAAACTGCCACACCGTTTGAATGGAGCGAATTACGAATACTTTCTAGAAAACTCTTTATCCTTATTACTGGAAGATGTGCCATTAAATATTAGACGTGCAATATGGTATCAACACGATGGGGCACCAGCATATCAATGTCTTCGTATTAGAGCTTGATTTAATGCACATTTTTCGGGATGATGGATTGGAGTAGGAGGACCCGTAGTATGGCCACAGCGTTTGCCGGACCTGACGCCATTAGATTTTTATCTTTGGAGTCACATGAAACAGATTGTTTATGCAACTGGAGTGCACACGGCAGAAGAATTATGCCAAAGAATACAGCAGGCTGCCAATATTATTAGGAATAACTCAGCAACCATATTAAGAGCGCAGAGATCTCCTGCGACGTGCGGCTTTGTGAGTCGAACACAATGGAGATAATTTTGAACATTTCTTGTAAATAGAAACACTTCTTGCCCATAATTGCATTAGTGCCTATTGGTCTATTTTGGTTGCTCCTTTACTGTAGGCACAGAAACGTTTCTATTATGAAATTTCCTGAAATTGAAAGTGCACGCGGCAGAAGTTAAATGTCATCGCAAATTTTCACCCGGCATTACGTACATATGCACAAACAGATTGTATTCTGTAAGGGTGTTGTTAAATTTGTCTGAAGAAATTATGCTTAAGGGATGTGACGCAAACCAACATAATCATTCAAAGTGCGAAAATATTGAAATTCAGTTAAATTTAGTTTAGATCAAACAACTACTTAAAGTTTACATTGTTTCATATACTTTTGTAAAAAACGTCGTTATAATTAATTATTAAACTCACAGAAACGCCGTTACGCAAAAAGCTGCTGATGATATCAACGAAAATCCCAGTAAGTTGATACACTCCACTGTAAAATAAAAACCTGACGTCGACTTAACAATCAAAAATATAAGTAATTCGTGGCAGTATATACCGCGCTAGAAAGTCTGTATTACTTCCTCTTCCACAATGGCAAGATGTATATATATATATAT
>JABXWE010028973.1:0-14443 GCA_014611495.1 Limonius californicus | reverse complement strand
TATCTTGGCGCAACAATAAACGCCCAATGGGACCACTCCCTAGAAATTAAATGCAGAGTAGAAAAGGCAAGAACGGCATTCGCGAAGATGAAAAGCCTCTTCACAAGTCATGACCTAAACTTAAAAACAAAAATAAAACTTCTCCGAACATATGTCTTCACAGTACTGCTATACGGGGTCGAATCCTGGACCCTCACAGAAGCGACGAGTAAGAAATTGGAAGCTTTTGAGATGTGGCTATACCGACGTATATTAAGGATCCCGTGGACAGACCACATCACGAATAAAAGCGTACTAGAACGATTAAATAAGGAAACAGAAATCTTGAGAACTGTAAAAATAAGAAAATTGGAATACTTGGGCCATATCATGAGAAATAATCAAAGAAATGAATTATTACAACTGATTCTCCAGGGTAAAGTTCGTGGTAAACGAGGTCCAGGGAGAAGAAGAATATCTTGGCTTCAAAATTTGAGAAAATGGTACCGCACAACAACAACTGGCCTATTTCGCGCAGCTGTTAACAAAGTACAGATCGCCATGATGATCACCAATATCCGATAACGGATGGGCACGCGAAGAAGAAGAACTTCTGCGGTTCCAGTAATTCCTTTTACAGAAATGTTCAATGTATTTGAAAATTTTAATACCATTTTATCCTAATCAAAAAATTTGTTTGACATTTTCACTGTATATTTCTATAGCGATCTGTTTGCTGAACCTGTAATTATTTTAATGGAATTTCCAATTATAGATTTTGTTAAATTTTCGGCTAAGTTCAGTATAAAGTGTAGTTTAAGTGTGGTAATGAAGAGAGGTAACGCCTGCCGAATATAATTTTAGTTGGGTCTCTCGTGATTCCGCTCGTATGTTGGTGTTTTTACATCAATATCGAAACACAGAAAAAAGAAAACAATAGCAGCAAACAACAAATGGAAATATAGTCTAAGTAGAAGGAGGAAAGGTAGAAGTAGACGGGAATACCCTTAAGAAATCTATACGTAGGTTAAGAGCAACTAGACCTGGAGGAATCCCATTTGAATTAAAAAGATTCAGAAGTAACCATGGCCACACCGTAATAAAACACCTTATTGACAAATGTCTAAACGGAGAAAGAATCACATCAGAATGGACTGAAAGCTGAGTCATAGCCATCCACAAGAAGGGTTCCAGAAATCAGTGCGAGAAGTACCGAGGACATTCAGTCAATAGATCATTTACCCGCCTTTATGGATGCTGTTATGTGTATTTTTCGCAGTAGCATCCCAGCAGTCCGATGGATGTGCTTGGTTGCCTACGATTCCTTTTGCCACCGACCTTGGTTCAAACTTTTTGAGTTCCTGTAGTTTAGGGAATATTGGGGAGATTCTTTTGAAGTTCTAGGTGGATTTTGAATTGGGTATGGGTGGAATTTCCTGAAATTTTGATGTCAGACGGGACTTCTTCTTGAGTTCTTGGCCGTGCAAGTTGTGGGTTGCTGGTAAAGGTGTAGGAGATGATTTAAGATTATTGGATCCTCATGCTTGGATTATTTAAATCATCCCCATCTACAGAACAATTTAGTTAGTTGTCTGCGAGTTGTTTAGGTGTTTTGCTAAATTCTCATTGAGTCTAAGCCCTGGCTAATTAAACGCTTTACAAGAATACTGATACGTTACCCGCCGCATGCTATATGGAGTCTTGTGAGACCGTTTTCGGACTAATCTACCTCGGTCGCCTGTAGCTTTCGGTTCTACGTGCTGTACGGAGTTGGAGGCAATCAGCCACCCAAGGGAAGGTGGGGGCTTCTAGGGAACTTCCGAATACGTGTCAAAAGGTGGCTACACGAGCTGCTAATCTAAATGACCAAGTTGCAAATCTAAACATTATACCATCATTCCAATTCGGATTCAGACGCGGCCATTCCACCTGCCATCAACTCCAAAGAATCACAGACCTCATCGAAGAAGGGTTCGGACGAAAGAAATACACAACGGCGATGTTCCTCGATATATCCCAAGCGTTTGACCGAGTGTGGATCCACGGGCTTAAATATAAACTTCTACGACTCGTCTTACCAGAATACTTAAAAGCAACATTATCCTCCTACCTTGACCACCGTAGCTTCGCTGTTAAAGTCCACGACGAAATTTTCGAAACTAAGAAAATCCGAACAGGCGTACCTCAAGGTAGGATTGTAGGACCTATTCTGTTCAATGTCTACATTCACGACGTTCCACCAACTAAAGTAAACCTAGCGATGTTTGCGTAAGACACAGCTCTTTTGGCCCTAGAGGAAAATCTAGCCGAAGCCATAAGTGAGCTCCAGATAGCTATCAACACAATTTGCAAATGGTTTAAACAATGGAATCTCAAAATTAATATCAGTAAATGTGTAGCGAAAATCTTCACGCTCAGAAAAATTAACAATCCACCTTTGACGATGGTAACTGGAACTCCCATACAATGGAAATCAAAAGAAGAAGCCGCAAAATATCTCGGAGTTCACCTTGACACCCAATTATCCTGAAATTACCATATTCCCCAGAAATTAAACCAAGGATAAGCCCGGTTAAAGCAGTTGTATCCCAACATCAATAGAAAATCAAATCTCAAAACGGACTGCTCCTTAATTCTTTACAAATCCTTAATTCGACCCTTGGTGATGTATGCAAGCATGGTATGGGGGAACTCGTCCAAGTCAAACCTTCATAAAATCCAAGTGCTCCAGAACAAAGTGCTTGATGTAGCCTGGTTTATTTCAAACAACCAACTTCACCGAGTGCTGAAAATGGACGCAATTGGAGAATACATCAAAAAGTAACCATCAACTTCCATGCCAATATACAAAGCTGCGAAAGTGCCGATCTATATCAGCTAGGACGTAAACATATTCATACGAGGCTAAAACGACAACTACCGCAAGATATATATTTAACAAGCAGTGACAGTGAAAATAATTAAAACGAATTAATAGTATTTGTTAAAACCAAGCCAATTCTTCCTCAACCCAACAAAATTCTAAGAGGTGACGATGTACCATTCACGATACTCCGATATTCATGTACCTTGTAATCCCGCCATGAATTACAAATTGCACTTGTTGAACTGGTTTACAAATAATAAAAAAAGAGCTGCTAGTCTATTTAGATGCTATCCGCTTCCGCGTCCTTCATAATCGTGTTCAGAAGGCTCCAGGTGCCACCTAGCGGCCGACGAAAGGTCTGAGTTCCCAATACCATATGCCGGAAAATGTGGTGCCCGTTAAATCTATCTAGGCATGTACCACACTCGGGGAAGCCAATACTGTGTATATTTTGTATTTTTACTTTATGGTATTATCTACCGGGTTGAACTTTAGTATGCATTTGTGACTGGTCACTTACCTTCAGTAGGTGCAATCAGGTTAATTTTACATCTGTTTTTGGTAACTTTATTCTGATATTTAATGAAGTTTTTTACTGTGATGTTTGTAAACAAAGTTGATGTGCACTAACTTCAGACTCCTGTCAGTTATGGCTGTGTCTATTTTCACGGCTACGTGATAATTTCAATTTAGACAATTGGCACCTTGATTTGTTGACGAGTAACATCCTTTGTATTATAGGACAATTATGTGGATTGATTATTAGCGATAAACGATTAGGTTCGGCGCTGCCGTTTTCATTTATCGCCTGGGTTAAGTTGACTTAACGCCAGGCCTTGCATCATATCAGCAGCTTCTGGAAATTCGTATTCGGACTTTAATAGTTATTAATTTAGCTTTTTGGATTTTTTGATCCGTTTATTTTCAGATAAGGGTTACGTCTGCTAAATTGCTTTCCTTGTCATACTTCATTCGCCTGGGAACTTCCCCTCAATTCGAGTTTTCTCGAGTTAATTTGACCTGTTGTCTAAATCGTATAATCTAATATTGTAATGTACTTCAACATTTTATATTTTCTGTATTTACCCAATTACATAATCTGTTGACTAATTTTGGGTCAGTTATAAATTATAGTGTATAGTATATTACCTAATGTCTGATATTCTCACTTACGTATTAAATTTGTGTTTTATGCAGCTTAAGGTCTGTTACGAAAAGTTTTGACTTTTGTCTTGTTGTTACCCCTGCGGGTACAAGTGCGAAGATTTTTGGTAACAATGCATCTTAGCACAATTAATAACCAATGACTACCATATAGGAAACGGAAGAACAAGCAGTATTCCGAGCAGGTCGATCGACTATTGATAACTTATTTTGTTTGACGCAGCTAATAGAAAACGAGTAGCTACAGCAAGGAAGACGCACCTTCTTCTTCTTCTTCTTCAACTTGATTTAGGCCTTAAGGCCTGTTATTTCCAGCATTTTCTTGTGATGTGGATTGCAAAAATTCTTTCCATCTTTTCAACGGTCTTCCCGGAAGCCTCTTCCCATGGACTTTTCCATCTCTAACTATTCGGACCAGTGGATCGTTCTTCATCCGACTGATGTGTTGGTTCCAGTCTCTCCTGCGCTGTCTTACCCATCTTACAACATCTTGGATTTGGCACGTTTCTCTTATGGTTTGGCTCCTTACCCTGTCTCTTAACGTCTTTCCAGCTACTGTACGTAATGTTCTCATTTCAGCTGTTCGCAACAGGCGTTTCGTTTTAGAGTTATCAGCACGAGTTTCAACAGCATACGTCATTATAAGTCTTATACACGTTTTGTATACTCGCACTTTGCTTTCTATATTTAGGAACTCATTTCGCCATATAAGATCTTTGAGGCATCCCGACACAGCTGTAGGTTTAATTACTTGGTCAGTCACTTCTTTTACTAGGTTACCTTGGCTGGATATTTGTGTTCCCCGGTAGGTAAATGACATTACTTGCTCAACATTTTGATTGTCAAGAACAAGCTTACATCTTCGAGGCTCTTTCGATATAACAAGGCTTCTTTTTCTACTGATATGGTCATATTGTATGTTACTGTTTCTATTTTAAATGCTTGCAACTGTCGCTATAGATTGTCCTCTTCTTCTGATGTAATTACGGCGTCGTCCGGGTAACAATCTACTTTGATATCACCCGTGTTCAGCTGATAGCCGCTGCTAGATGCTTTTGTTTTTGTAATTATCTTATCCATAACTAGGTTAAATAACATCGGACTAAGGCTGTCTCCTTGTCTAATTCCTGTTCGAACAGCGACATCTTCGGTTAATTCATTGTTGATTCTTAGCCGAGTTGTTTTTCTCGTATTCAGATCTTTCACAGTTTTAATTATGTCGTTCGATATTCCTTTTTCTTGACAAATTTGCAACACATCAGTTAGTCGCACCCGGTCGAACGCCTTCATCAAATCAATAAAACACATATATGCAGGTTTGTTGTATTCTAGTGATTTTTCTGTTATCTGTCGTACAATGAAGATGGCATCAGTTGTTGATCTATTTTTACGAAAGCCCTGTTGTTCCTCACTTATGTCTAATCTTCTATTTAGCTAATTTCTAATCAAACCAGTAAATAACTTGGGTGTTGTATTTTAAAGTCATATTGTCCTGTAGTTCGATGGATCATTTTTATTACCCTTCTTAAAAATAAGGATTGTCACGCTTGTTCTCCAATCCTCTGGTATCCTTGAGTTTTCTAATATTTGCTAGAACATCGTTGTTAATTCTCTAGCTAGTGTCGTGCCTCCGTATTTCAGGAGTTCGTTGGGTATGGAGTCGGTACCTGGTGCTTTTCGATTTTTAAGATTTTTCATGGCCTCTATGATTTGTTCATACGTAAAGGTTGTTGTATTGGGGGTTTGATGGCGGTCCAATAATTTTTCCAAGTCGTCTACCTTTTCTTCGTCGCTTTGGAACAGAGTATTCAGATATTTCGTCCATTGCTCTTTATTTATATTAATGATCTGTATGTACTCATTAATGTTTCTCCTCTGTCTCTTAAGAATTCCCCATATTCTTCTACTCGCTGTAAGGCTAGCCTTGGTAGTCTAGTGTCAGCGCATTTGCCTGTAGATTCAAAACACGCGGTGTCGAACCTGGCCGAAGTTGGTGAGATTTTCAAGCGGGTAAAAATCTGAAAATGCGCCTTCTGTCGGAAAAGAAGTAAAGCCGTAGGTCCCGTGTCACTGCGATGTGTGACACGTTAAAAATCAGTACTAAAGTTAGAATTCCCGCGGATAGGCAAAATTCTTAGTTAGGGTGTACAATGAGCCAATGATGGCTGCACTGCTTAGAAATGCTTGGAAAACCGCGTCCTAGATCTCGCTGTTTTAAATCAACAATCATCATCAACACTCGCTGTGAAGCCGGACATAGTTATAATAATTTCCAAACACTAAAATGTCTATGCATGTAATAAAGGCTTGCACATGTACATATTGTTTTTACAATCATTTGCAGTTATTGACCGGCAGACTAAAAAAAATTAATAAATTCGACATACAGACATATCGCATTTATACAATAAAAATTGATCTTGCAACATGATTTGCATTCTTGTAACCTGTCGACCTGTCAAATAAATTTAAAACAACTATCCCACTTATTAGTATGTCTAGTTGCTTTGCCTGTACCTTCGGGTCTCAAATTATCTGAGCGGATTGGTTCAGATATACCTAACATGCTTTCCTAGAATTTTATTCTAACGACTACAAGGAATACACAGACACCTAAAGCGGTGTTTTGGAGAACGATGGAATTATTAAAAAAATTGATAGTTTCCACCGTTCGAGGGTTAAACAGTCTTCTTTCAGGGCTACCCACTTGGTTCAGCGAGTTTCCCATTTTTTTTTTCATTTTTACGGAAAAGTAGATTTTCTCGACTGCAAAATGCCCATTGACGGCGACGATGCGGTCCTTCTTCGACGCGAACTTCTTCCCATCGACCAAAATTTTCATTTTTTTTGGAACAGGAAGAAGTATAACAAGGCTAAGTCGAGAGAATAGGGTGGAATCAATTCATTACTTAACTTTTGGCAATTTTGCCAATGCGACAGTCGGTGTGGGACGGCGCGTTATCTTGCCTAAGGGGTACTTTTTTGTGCACCAATCTTGGCTATTTTTGTGTCAGCCGTTTTCTCCAATAATGTTGCATAGTAGACTCCTGTTATTGTTTTTCCCCACTTCAAGTAGTCGACCAGGATAGTTCCATGGAAATCGTAACAAAACAGTGGCCATCAGTTTCTTAGCCGACGAAAACTGTCTTCGTCTTCTTCGGCTCAGCTTCATCAGTCATTCTCCATTGTTTTGATTCAGGTATGAAGTAGGAGATCTACGTTTTATCACGGTCGCGAATAGACGAAAGAAATCGTGTGGATTGCGATTCTTCCTTTTCTTCCCAAACCCTAACATCCACTCTTGAATATAGGGTTTCCCAATTCCTTCCATCGCTTTAGATTTTGTGCGATATTAATCCATGGTAACCCTGCTTCTGCCTCTCTTGTGCTCGTATGGTCTCCAGTTTATTATTTTACGGTTCCATCGGCTTGCATCACTTCTGGCTACATGCCCAGCGTATCTCCAATGGAGGGATGCTATCCTTTCTCCTACATCTCTCACTTTGGTAATGGCTCTTATTCTGTCATTTCTTACTCTATCTCTCCTTGTTATCCCGATCATCGATCTCTCCATCGCCTTCTGAGCTACTCTCAGTATATCAATATTGTCTTTTGTAGTTGTCCAATTCTCTGCCCCCTATGTGATGACTGGCAGCACGCGCTGGTCGAACACTTTAGCTTGAGGTGTTGAGCAATTGTTTTGTCTTCGATGATGAAACAATCTTCCGAATGCGTCCAGCCTAATCTTATTCTTCTTTTTATTTCTTCTTCCTGGCTTGCTTTTCCCAGTTCTATTTTTTGTCCCAAATATGTATATAGTTCCACTTTTTCTATTTCTGTTTTTGTTTCTCCCACTCCCACTGTCAGTCGCGTTGCTGGTCCTGTGTGCATAATTTTGGTTTTTGTTGGGTTCATCTTTAGTCCTACTTGAATGGATTCCCTGTGTAAGTCATTAAGCATCTGTTGTAAGTAATCCGTGTTTTGTGCAAATACAACGATATCGTTAGCACATCGTAAATTAGGCAATCGTTCAGCATTTGCATTTATTCCTTTATCTTCCCAATTTAGTTTTTTAAATATGTCTTCAAAGTGCCAACGTAAAGAACTTCGGTGAAAATGAATTGCCTTGCCTAACTCCTCTTTTAAGTGGAACGCGTTTTGTTTTCTCATGCAGAATGTGTGTAGCTGTGGCTACTTTGTTCAGTTGCGTTATCAAGTCTATATGTCTTTGGTCTATTTTGCTATTTGCCAACGCTTAGTAGACAGCCCATTATTCTATGCTGTCGAAGGCTTCTTCATAGTCTATGAATGCCATGTGTAAGGGAAATTCGTGTTCGGTGGATTTTTCATTTACTATTTTCATTGTGAGCAGGTGATCACTACTGCCGCAATTTTGTCCTGCTTGTTCATGAGGTTGGTAAGCATTTAACTTTATTGTCTTTTCGTTAGAATTTTTGCCAATAACTTCGGACGGTAGTTTTCGAGTTTATTGCTTTCTTCCTTTTTGAACAGTAATGTAACATTGGCATTTTCCATTCCTTTCGCATAGTGCTTAAGACAGATATTGAACAAAGCTGTGATTTTTATGATTACGTTTTCTCCTCCTCCTCTAATCATATATACAGTGCCGTCCTAAAATGCCTTCCCATCCTATTAACTTTTGAACGACTAGGTATTTCTTCACAAAATTTTGTGCACTTTAATGGAAGGCTAAATACCACTTTTTACTCATATTTAAATTTTATAACTTTCAAAATGGCGGCTAAGCGCCATTTGAACGGTATTTTAATTCTGTGTCTGATCCCTGAGTTTCATAAAAAAATATTCATCCAGAAAAAAAGACAGATGATTGAAAACAAGGTTATGGAAAAAAGAAGACACCCGAAACATTATTTTTACCGTAACGATTTACGGATATGTCGCTGGTCTAGTTAAGGACAACAACTTTTCCTTATGGCACTTTCCCGTAGCTCGTACCATTCGGCCACCAGGGCCGTCCAAAGTCGAAACACGAATCAACGTCCAGCACGTCGGTCAGGCGCCCCTCATGGCGCTTCAGGGGATTCGTATCCCCATATCTGTTAATGCTGCGAACTGTGCCACACAGTTTCAATTTTCATTACTTTATTCGGACAGGCTATGGCTTCCTATTATTGACTGGTATATTTCGTGTCTTCCTATTTGCGCATTGAAATCGCCTAGAAGAACTTCTACATACTGATTTTTATGATTTATTCACTGCTTCTTCTAGTTTGGTGTAGAATGCATCCATTGTTTCATTCTCATTTGATTTGAACGTGAGCCGTTCTGGTAATAGCCATTACATTTGTTTTGGACGTGAGGCGTTCTGGTAAGAGCCTTTACTTTTGTTTTGGCTGTGAGGTGTAGTGGTAGCAGCCATTAGCTTTGTTTTGGACGTGAAGCGTTCTGGCAACAGCCATTACCTTTGTTTTCGACGTGAGGCGTTCAGGAAACAGTCATTACATTTGGTTTGGACATGAGACGTTCTGGTAACCGACTTTAGCTTTGATTTGGACGTGAGGCGTACTGGGTGTAACCATTACCTTTGTTTTGATGTGAGGCGTTCTACTAACAGCCATTGCTGTTGCTTTGGATATGACGCGTTTTGTTTAAAGCCCTTTCCTTCGCTTTGGACGTCAGGCGTTCTAGTAACAGCCTTTACTTTTGTTTTTGCTGTGAGGTGTAGTGGTAGCAGCCATTAGCTTTGTTTTGGACGTGAAGCGTTCTTGAAACAACCATTACCTTTGTTTTGGACGTGAGGCGTTCAGGAAACAGTCATTACATTTGGTTTGGACATGAGACGTTCTGGTAACCGACTTTAGCTTTGATTTGGACGTGAGGCGTACTGGGTGTAACCATTACCTTTGTTTTGATGTGAGGCGTTCTACTAACAGCCATTGCTGTTGCTTTGGATATGACGCGTTTTGTTTAAAGCCCTTTCCTTCGCTTTGGACGTCAGGCGTTCTAGTAACAGCCTTTACTTTTGTTTTTGCTGTGAGGTGTAGTGGTAGCAGCCATTAGCTTTGTTTTGGACGTGAAGCGTTCTTGAAACAACCATTACCTTTGTTTTGGACGTGAGACGTTCAGGAAACAGTCATTACATTTGTTTTGGCATGAGGCGTTCTTGTAACCGACTTTAGCTTTGATTTGGACGTGAGGCGTTCTGGGTACAACCAGTACCTCTGTTTGGAAGTGAGGCGTTCCGGTAACAGCCATTGCTTTTGTTTTGGACATAAGACGTTCTGTGAAAAGCCCTTATCTTCGCTTTGGACGTGAGGCGTTCTGGTAAAAGCCTTTACTTTTGTTTCGGCTGTAAGGTGTAGTGGTAGCAGCCATTAGCTTTGTGTTGGACGTGAAGCGTTCTGGCAACAGCCATTACCTTTGTTTTCGACATGAGGCGTTCAAGAAACAGTCATTACATTTGTTTTGGACATGAGGCGTTCTGGTTACCGACTTTAGCTTTGATTTGGACGTGAGGCGTTCTGTGTACAACCAGTACCTCTGTTTGGAAGTGAGGCGTTCCGGTAACAGCCATTGCTTTTGTTTTGGACATAAGACGTTCTGTGTAAAGCCCTTATATTCGCTTTGGACGTGAGGCGTTCTGGTAACAGCCTTTACTTTTATTTTAGCTGTAAGGTGTAGTGGTAGCAGCCATTAGCTTTGTGTTGGACGTGAAGCGTTCTGGCAACAGCCATTACCTTTGTTTTCGACATGAGGCGTTCAAGAAACAATCATTACATTTGTTTTGGACATGAGGCGTTCTGGTTACCGACTTTAGCTTTGATTTGGACGTGAGGCGTTCTTGGTACAACCATTATCTTTGTTTTGAACGTGAAGCGGACTGGTAACAGCCATTACTTTTGTTTTGGACGTGAGGCGTTCTGTTAAAAGCCCTTACCTTCGCTTTGGACATGAGGCGTTCTGGTAACAGCCTTTACTATTATTTTGTCTGAGTTGTGTAGTGGCAGCAGCCATTAGCTTTGTTTTGGACGTGAAGCGTTCTGGCAACGGCCATTACCTGTGTTTTTTTGTTTTGGACATGAGGCATTCTGGTAACCGACTTTAGCTTTGATTTGCACGTGAGGCGTTCTGGGTATAACCATTAACTTTGTTTGGAAGTGAGGCGTTCTGGTAACAGCTTTTACTTTTGTTTTGGCTGTGAGGAGTAGCGGTAGCCGCCATTAGTTTCGTTTTGGACATGAGGCGTTCTTGTAACAGCCATTACCTATGTTTGGAAGTAAGGCGTTCTGGTAGCCGTCATTACCTTTGTTTTGGACGTGAGGCGTTCTATTAACAGCCCTTAAATTTGGTTTGGAACTCTGATAACAGCAATTACTTCTATTTTAGACGTGAGCAGTACTGGTAACATCCTTTAACTTCGTCCTAGGCCGGAGGCGTTGTGGTAGCAGCTATTAGCTTTGTTTTGGACATGAGGCTTTGTCGTAATAGGCATGACCTTTGTTTTGGACGTGAGGCACTCTAGTAACCGTCATTACCTTTGTCTTGTACGTGAGGTAAAAGCCTTTACCTTTGTTTCGCAGTGAGGCGTTGTGGTAGCAGCCATTACCTTTGGTGTGGAAGTGAGGCAGCCATTACTTTTATTTTGGAGAAATTTATCTTAAGTCTATGAGATTCTTCTTTTCTGATAACGGTACCTTATATTATTTTCTATGTTCTTATTAATTTTCGCAACGCGCTCATTGTTAATTAATGCTTTCTGTAAGAGTACTTCCTTCTATCGACAATTCAGATCTACAAATCTACAGATTGAAGAGCATGGAGGACAACGCACGCTTCTTTTTAGGGGGATGTCTTCAGTCCGGCTTGTCCCTGTTTTGTGAGGTTTGATTGCAGTAGAAATTTTTAATTAGCCAAACGGCTTTTTGATGAAAGCCTTGCTTATGTAAATGATTGATTTTTCATAACTAATGAAGCAAATATCTTTATGTTGATTAATACATTTTTGAAGCAATACAATAAAGCATACAAAAATTTAGAAATACAAAATAATTCGTTATGTTTAAAAATCAAAACTTCGTATTACTTCCGGTTACATTGGAGATGATATAAATTCATTTTTAGTATATTTTTATCTTGTACTCAATATTCTTTCCATGCTTAGCTGTGTAAACTCAAACATAAATAACCATCCTGTATAGTATTCATTATTCGAAATATGGGAAGACCGTATGAAGTATTCGGCTTTTTTTCTACTGTAATCTTTCGCCTCTCGAGATTCTACGTTTACATAACCTAGCAAATTTTAATGATCATTTGTGTAGGTTTTAAAATGTGCGTTTCTGTCATATTCTCAAAACGTATCGTTCTTTCTCATTAGCCGCATTTTCCGTGCCGCACTAGGGAACGTAAAAAAGACATGAAAGGTTCTTGAAGGACATCGAATAAATTACGATTTTAATTTTGTGCCACAATATCTTTTTAGGATTCATTTCGCAGAGGCACAAAGCCCTCTCTCTGAGCTTAGTAAATCCATTTTACAGTAAAACGAAGCTCAAATTTGCTTCGTCATCACAATATGAGTGCTGGCACTTGAAAATCGTATTTAATATGGCGGGGCGTTTCAATTTCGTTTTAGTGGAGCGGTTTTTTCCGACTGATTCTCTTCCCCGGTGGTGCGCATCGACAGTAGCATCCGTAATTTAAAATTTTAAGGCCGATGCTAATACGCGTGATTTAATTTTAGTTGCCCAAAAATGAAAGCCTGTTTTATATCGGGGATTATCATAAAGTCGCTCCTCTTCCTATGCCGAGATTGCCCTACTTTTCCGACCTCAATCTCCGTCTACTGGAATTATTTCAAGAAAATTAGCTTGCCCGATTTTCTTCCCGGATAACTGACACTCTCGAATCGACATTTTTTCCCTCAACTGTTAACCGTTTCTCAGCTCGATTTGTTAAACTTTGAAGCGGTTGTTATGTGGATTATACAGTTATTTTTTTATGAAAGAATACTTTTGCCATACTCACGGTATTTAATTGTTAGTATTAATCGGTTTTTGTTAAGCTTCTCCGTCTCTCCCAATTCTAAAGCTCTTCTCCATATCTTCCACAAACATCTATCCATGTGTTTTTGCAAGCATAAATTAAATTTTATACGATATAGAGTCTGTTTTTCGATGTTTATCACTCTTCTCCTCTTGCCCTTCACTTTTCTTGTTATATTATTCTTCTTTTTGTTTATTCTGCCTCCTTTCTTTCATACTCGACGTCTTGAGGTTTTCTGTAAATTTACTTTTTAAATATTATCCATTTTATAAGATTGTTTTTTTTCTCATTCATACATATTACCATCCCCCCACCCCCCGGAACCACTTTCGCATTACTTCAGGCGTGTGCGGGCGTCCCTTACACACTAATCATTCATGCAACAAGCACAATAAACTTAACTAAGCAAAATGCGGTCGCCCCAGTCGGGATGCGTTACCTCGATCGATCGGACCGAATTTCGCTGTGACCTGGAGTGGCAGCGCGTATCCGCACTGTACCACCGAGGTCCCTTATAAGGTTCTTTAGCATGTTTTGAAAGTCTGAAAATCCTCTTTGCTCGAATATTTTTCAGTATCTTTTTTCAATTTATTCTTTTCTTTTTCTTCTTTTCTTCTTGAGCTATTGATTATTTTTAGTAAAATTTTTGTTAATGTAAGTAGAATAAATTTGAACTTCTCTGTTTGTCTCTTTCGCCGAAATATTTTCTGCGTTAACGGTTCTATGTCTTCTTGTGTTGCTTAATATTTTTATTCTGTTCTATTATTTTCCTACTTAATTAGCCCGCCATAGCTATTTGTCTCATTATGGTCTAGCTGCAGTCTCTTCCGTTTTTCTGTGTCATTCTCCATAAGGCGTGCTTTGTTTTCTCGTTTTCTCCTTCTTCCGTTCGATATTTGAACTCGGTATTTCTCAATCTATTCTTCGTTCTCCTTTTTTTGTCTTTACGTGCTCCACAATTGTCTTATACATTATTTTCACTGCGCAATCTCATTTTTCCGCTTATGTACTTGTGTCTGCAAGTTTTGTTTCACTGTCGAATCTCCATTTCTTTCTCCTCCTTTCCTTTCCTTTCCTTTCTACACAGTATTGTCGTATTTTAAATTTACGAATAATCATCTCTTTTTACTCAAATTCGTTATCTTTTGTTATTTTGTTTCGTTATTATCTCACTATTCTTTAAACTACGTTTTCTTGTCCACTTTACTTTTTCTTTGTGGCGTATTTATGAAACTACTTCTTTAATTTTTCTTGACGTTCTTTTCTGTACTTACTATATTTCCATTCATTCTCGTTTCATTCTTCCTTTTTCACATTATTTTTAATTGCTCCTAGCATCTACCTTATTTTTCTTCTTCTATCTTAGTATCTGGTCTTTCCTTATTTTCTATCTACTGCTTCGTAATT
>JABXWE010028972.1:0-25025 GCA_014611495.1 Limonius californicus | reverse complement strand
AAGAGAAATTCACTCTACTACCTCGTGAGAAAGTGAGACAGGTGGAGGGGATATGGAATTAATGTATAGATATCTGTAATGAACTTAATATATCCTTATAAATCAACCTATTGGACAGCAATAAAGCTAATAAAACCTGCTGGAAGTTCGAATAATATTGCTTTCATATAATAAATAATGAATTTCCACAAAGTAAGGCAAGAAACAATTTACAGCTTTGTGGTAGTTTGTTGATTTTGTTGATTCCAAACTATAAAGTAATGATATTTATATGTCAGTTTACTATTTAGCATTATTAGAGAATACAAGGAATTCTTTTATACAGAAATATATAAATTATTTGTTAAAATTGTTTGTCTGAAAGGTTTTAATTAAATTGTTGCCTTTATTGATATTAGAATAAGGCTGGATTGCTTTCATTTGGTGAGGTTTTAACATGAAGAAACAAATTTTCAATATGTGCTAAAATATATTTAATAACTAAGTATCTATTATTAATATTCTTAACATACCAAAAATTCTGTAAATTTTACCAGAGTTTACGAATACTAGCCGCTACAAACTCATCATTCCATCAAAGGATTTTATTGGATGTAAATGTTCACAAGTTCACGCTTTCGGGTTTGATTTCTCATGAAAGTATCGGAGTTTCTGGCACTAAGCACTCTGAAAAGGTAAATCTCTTTCTAAAGCTGTTCTTT
Source organism: Limonius californicus (assembly GCA_014611495.1). Lineage (NCBI taxonomy): Eukaryota > Metazoa > Arthropoda > Insecta > Coleoptera > Elateridae > Limonius > Limonius californicus. The sequence continues at coordinate 24,324 of JABXWE010028972.1, read as the reverse complement.
TTGCTTGTGTGCGTTTATATTGCTAAATCTGCCGTGCAACTCAAGCCGTCTAGGTTTAAATAAAAGGAGAGATCGGGGGTTAACCCAAGCGTATGAACGAAGAAAAGTTCACATAAGGAAAGCGCCGATTGATGTTCTTTGCTTGTTTTGGTTCATCGAATCTACACCCGTTTAAGAAAGAAGAGGCAGCATTTATCATCGCAATTTTCATGTTTACAAAGATATTTGAAAAGCAAGAGTGAAACTGATACAAATTCTCCAACAAATTGTTGTTTCTTATTATACAAATCATGTATTGTAATGTCAGTATAGTACATCATGGCAGTGTAAATTAGATGAGACAGAAGCGTTAGTCGAATTACACAAATTCTACCTTGATCAAAACACGACAAACGCATGTGTGTTTGCTGAATGAAGCTCGTTAGACTAACGGTAAGTTAAATTTACATTACGAGCGGCTGATTGAACTAAAGTCTCTATGGCACGGTTACGTAAACTAATAGTACGTAGCTCTATGTGTATGTATGTGTAACTTCATGTAAACTGAAGTTGCAACAGTTCTATTGAATTTAAGCGGTTTGCTTTCGAATGTCTATTGTCGGATTTGGGCATTTTGGAAAACCATGACAAATGTTTAAATAATAAACTTCAATCATTTGCATGCAACACTAGAATGAGCACCCTACAATGTAAACTGTTGGAAAGGTTTTCGAGATCTCATTGTATTTTTGCAAACGCTCATATCATTTTGTACAGTACTTGACTATCTGTAAAATCTGTTTGATTGTGCATAGATTTGTTATACAGCTCGTAAAGCTATAGTTATTTTCCTTTGAGCGGGGTTAGTTGATTGCCAGAATCACTTTGCAAACAAATTTGTTAACATGAGGATGTAATTTTCAAATAAACCGTTTAAAAGGTACATTAATTATCGTGTTGCAAACAAACTTTATGTATTTGATATTAAGTTGACCTGGGAATTGAAAATCTGGAACATCCAGAATCTTTTATCTTACCAATGCATGTATATATACGAGGGTTGCCATTTATATTTCGGGATTAGAGAACAAACACAAATATTTATCATCGACAATGGCTTTATTGTTTTTCAAAATGTTCTCCATGAATATTAATACACTTTTGCATGCGTGTGAACCAATTTTCGAAGCACTTTTCCGGAACGGAATTTTGATGAAATTTATGGTGATTTCTTCAAAGTGGGAACTTAGTAAAGTCGTGGAATTACGAAGATTTAGTCTTAGTTTACGTTTTTTAATTAAATTATCAATGACGTCTGAAGAGAATCCATTGTAAAAAGCAATATCTTGTATGTGTACCGATATTCAATCCGGCATCGATTTAAATTTAACGGAAAGGTAAATAGTATGAACCAAAAAATTGAAGACCCCTATTTTATGTTGAAAACAATTATTTGAGTGACTGTTTATAAATTTTTTTCATAGATTTCTTACCTGTAAACGTAAAATTTTAATCCTTTACAGTTATTTCTAATAAATAAGGGGTTTTCCAAAGTTTATTTACTTAAACCGCCGTCTGTCTCTAAGCAATCCTATTTCATTGGTAGTTTCCATACAAGCATCACATAGATAAATTATTAAATTTCAGTTTCTTCTTTGGTAATACTTAATTTACCTATCAGCTTACGTTAACTCTTATAATATGAAAATGTAGCACCTAAAAATTTCCATATTTTATTTTCATAGAACTACAATTAATTCGTGTTTAAATAAAAATATTTTACCATGAACATGAATATGCATACTATAGGACCTGTTAGAAATGATTGATTCCTGATTACTTTGTTTTCTGTTTCTGTCCTGACTCAGGTTATTTGTAGTTTTGCTAGGTCATACAGGTAAATGCTGTGACAGTATGATCCACTAAATTCCATTATCATTTTCCTGGTCTTTCTTAACCTTACATTCCCATTGCTGGCTGAAGATCGGCTAAGGGTTCCGGTACGGAACCCGACTGGCTCCTATAGCGGCCTGTCCCCTTGTGGGGAATGAACGTACGTTGATTTTCCTTTCTTAATACACTCTTCTAAGCAATGGATGAAATTAGATATGACTCGATTACATAATTCCTGCGGAATAGCTTAGATTTGTGCTCCAATACTTGATTATAGTTCATCAATTGCTCTTGGTTTCGCGATATATACTTTGCTTTTTTGTAACCCCCAAACAAATCTACAACCGTGAAATCGAGGAACCTAATTGATCAATGCAAGTCGTTATTATAAGAAATCGGACGATGTGGAAACTCTTTCCGTAGTCTGCATACATGTTTTTGCTGTTTGGCTAGTTGTAGCATCTCACCATAACCAATACTCATCTCTCCCTTCAATTCGTGACAAGAAATATGTTTGAATCTTTTGTGAATATCTTTAAGTCGTCACTGTTAGGTACTGTTTCGCCATTCCCCTCAATAAAATAGGGTCCGATTATCCTTGATGATAAAACTGTGACTTTCGACGAATGTAAGGGTTTTGAATAAAGCTGCCCAGGATTTTTAGCTGCCCAGTATCGACAGTTGTATGTATCATCGTGCCCATTTAAAGAAAAATATGCTTCATCAGTCATGAATGCTTATCACTCATTACTTAGCCGTTAAAATCGTTGGAAAAACTTAATTCGATTTTGTTTGTCTTAATCGGTCTATTTCTCTAGAATTGAAATCTTGTAAGAATGAAAACTTATTTTGTTCAACATTTGTCGTGTACTTGGTTCTGATAAGTTTAATGGAGACCCATGCTTACCTTCAGATCATTTATGACTTCGAAGAATTGCATGTCTAACTGTGATATATTTTTGTCTTGTTATATTCCACTTATTTGTTTTTAAAAAAATGGCAAATTTTCGAAATGTAAGATAGCGCCAGGTGCATGTAATGGAGTGGTAAAGTAACGGTTCTAAAAAGGTTGTGAAAAGTGCATAACGGAATTCTCATGCAAGTGGTACAAAAATTGTTTTGCTAAATATGGTGCAAAAAATAATATCTTAAAAAGAGCGAATCAAAAATGTAGGTTAACAGTAAGCGTGGTTTTAAAATAGGTTTTATGAATAGCGTGCCAGATATAACTATTATGAGAATTTTTGCTGTTTGTATGATGCAGTTTTATAGCATTATTATTTTTTATGGTGGTTTAAACATAAATAGCCTGAATAGAATACCGGGTTTCTCAAAACGTACCGGCAATATTTCAAATATCAATTCCGTTAACGAGTTATTGTTTATTTCATAATTTATGTGATTAAAATTTTAGTTCAATGAATTTTATGACATAAATCTTTTCTAAATACATTTTTATTATTTTATTTACAAGAAATGTTCAAAATTATCTCTATTGTGTTCCATACACAAAGTCGCACGTCGCAGAAGAGATCTCTGCGTTCTTAACATGATTGCTGGGTTATTCCTAATTATATCGGCAGCCTGCTGTATTTTTTGGTGTAATTCTTCTACAGTGTGCACTTCAGTTGCATAAACAATCTGTTCCATGTGACCCTAAATACAAAAATATAATGGAGTCAGGTCCGGTGAATGCGGTGGCCATACTACGGGTCCTCCTACTCCAATCCATCTTCCCGCAAAATGTGCGTTAAGCCAAGCTCTAACATGAAGACATTGATGTGCTGGTCCCCATTGTGTTGATGCCACATTGCATGTCTAATATATAATAGCACATCTACCAGTCATAAGGGCAAAGAGTGTTCTAGAAAATATTCGTAATTCGCACCATTCAATGATGGCAATGACAATTCAAATGATCCAATCAGACGATCATTAAGAATACCAGCTATCATATTAACGCTAAATCTATGCTGTAAATGCGAGCGCCTTGTTAAATGAGGATTTACTGCAGCACAGTCATGAACCTATTTAAAATTATGATAATTATTGATATCATACCGTGCGAAAGAAGCTTCATCGGTCCACAAAATATACGGTAGGTTTTGATTATTTTGTACCCAATTCCAAAATCTTAAACGAGCTTCAAAATCATTACTTAGAGCTTGAACTCTTTGATAATGATGTGGATGTAAGCTAGCACTTTTTATTATTTTCCAAACCTGGTTTCTACATATGTAATAAATCAAGAACTTGTTCAGCATCGATTATGGGTCTACGGACAACTCCTTGGCCGACTGCATGTCTTGCATTGAAAGTACCATGTTCCCTCAGCTGATGATGTAAATTAAAGAAAACTGCACGCGTAGGCAGTCTTCTATTGGGATATCTTCTAGGATGTTGTTATTGTTCTGTTAAAGCATTTCCATCACACAGACCGTAAACATTATGAATATGTGCATATTCTTTATTAGAAAATAACATCGGCATTGTTAATCACTTCTGAATTACGGTAGGAATAAAGATACAAAGAAGAAGCCAATAACTACAGTATCACAGTAATAAACTGACAAGTTACAAACAATAATTTTTGCTAAAAATGATGTTTAGATGTTACCAAAGAAAAGACGCCATCATGGCAACTAGATCAGTATTTCAGAAATCCGTCGAACTAAAATTTTAGCTACATAAATAATTATGAAATAAACAATAACTCGTTAGCGGTTACGTTTAGGACATATGTTTATATGGACTTTTCGACTGTAAATAAGTTCTGGAATTCATCCTTGAAATATTGCCAATACATTTTGGGACACACTGTATATGATAAATATGATAAATTCAATCTTGCTTTACATATCGATCTAGACAGTTTAAACTCCATTAGTTTTTCCAGAATTTATATTTTTTTATTGTTTTGACAGAAAGCCCGAAAGTGTGTTATATGGACGTTTTCCTATTAATAGATTCTATATAGAGATGTAAAACTTAATATAATGAAATTTCTATATAAAGTATGATAAATTCAATCTTGCTTTACATGCCGATCTAGACAGTTTAAACTCCATTAGTTTTTCCAGAATCTATATTTTTTATTATTGATTTGACAGAATATATATTTTTTAAAACACTAACAAATATTAAAATATTATTGCCATCTAAATGAATTGAAGAAAAATTTAAATCGTTTAAAATAAAAAATATTACATTGGGCCTTATAACCCGGCAAGACAGGTATTATGACCCATATCATTAATGACAGTAAACTATTAAAATAACCAAACGAAACCTATTCTTTGTTAACAAATAATCAAAGTAACACCAAAAGGCAATTTTATAATGTATATTAAAACAAACTAAGGCAAAATTAACCTATGGCTTACAGTCTAGGCAAAACCCAAAAATTACAGGTAATACAACTTTGCATGCTACATAATACGTATAGCAAACCATACATTTCCAATTTTCTTAAATAGATATGGTTTAGCTTTAGAACTTGGCTCAGCGGAAGAAATGATTCTGGAAACTTTTTGTGTAGACTGTGATGATTCTTCATTTGAAAAAACAGCCACAGCTTTAAAATTTATAACTTTCTTTCTGTTGGTAAACTTCTTCTTATCTAATTCTGGTGAATTCTGAGAAAGAATTGTTTGAAATTTTCAGCTAATTTGTTTTCAGTTCGCGTAATGTTCTTGTGAAACTAAATGGACCCGTTCTGCGCATTTTGCAGCTACGACGGACTGCTGATGGTACAGCATCAAGCGACACCCCTTTTCGTTCATATGGTAAATTTTACTTACATTATTTTTTAAACCAATGCGTTCTAACGTATCTCCCAATTACTCAAAATTTTCGTTGACTATATAACAATTTAATTCTTATGCTCAAGAGGTATTTATTGCTTCAGATTTTGTTCTGGATATTCTGCGATGAGTTTTCATAAAAGTTCTGCGCCATTCCTTTCCGGTAAATTGTATTATTTCGTTAAAATAATGTTTAATATTGTTTTGTTCCATGTATTTATATACAGATCTTCTCAAGGTCTTTGATGTCAGTAGGGAGGCTTTTCCTGCAAACCTAATAATTTTCATCTCCAAATCAGTCTCTCTTGCTCTTTGGTCAAAATTGTTTTTCTGCATAATTTTCGCTGGGTGCTTCCCGTTTTATTGTTATTTCGGATAGTTCTCCTGGGAATTTCACATTTGTTCTCAACGTACCGTTGAGGATTTCCTTCTGCTTTCAGATCCAATGCTTCTCTTCATTCCTGTTTGCCCGAATACATCTGCACATTTTACTCAACGCCTATAAAAAAATCAGTAGCGATATTTCAAGATTTCCATTGAAAATAAAGCCCGGGCCTTATAATCTGCAAAAGCGATTTCGTTTTTAATTAAAGGTTATATAAGCAAAACCTTTAATACAATTTTAATGTGCACCGGTAACAAAACCTCATTAGTTAAGGATTCCTAGTGCATGGCAAGTAAACAGTGCAGACCATTTTTTTTTTATTTATTTTAAACTGCATATTTACAATCTACTCTTAATAATATATTGAGTATTAAGTAAATGTTATGGTGGTATTATGGCATGAGAGGAGCTTTAGCCAGCGCTAATCTCCCGGGGTTCTATCGGTTTCGATTGGGTTGCTGTTTTAAATTAGTTGGTCAGAGTCGCTTAAGTCTCCTTGTACCAGCTGGTTGGTTGGATAGCTGTCCAATAAGGTTGTTGGGGTGTCCTGGCAGGTTGTTGATATATGCAGTTGTTAGTCTCTTGATTGGGATGTAAGGGATTTTCAGATCGTTAAGGAGGGTTTCGTTTGAAACGTACCAACAGGCGTTTGCTAGCATTCGGATAGTCTTGGATTGGAATCTCTGTAGCACTTTAGTATGTGATGCCTTTGCGCATCCCCAGAGCTGGGGGTCCATAGGTCCATATGGGGTTTAGTATGAGTTTATTAACCAGAATTTTGTTTGGTAGAGAAAGCTGAGAGCGTTTTCCAATTAGCCACGACATTTGTTTGAGTTTTGGAACCAACTGTTTTCTTTTGGCTTTTATGTGTGTACTCCATGTGAGTGTGAGATCGAGGTACATCCTTAAGATTTTATCAGGATTGAAGCGTTGTTAATTGTAGTTTTCGGGCTTTCGATGCGCCGTGTTGTGAAGTTTACTTGCGCAGATTTGTTGGTGTTAACTGAGGATTTCCATTTGCAAAACCAGTCTTGATGTGTGTTTAGATGATCTTGGAGGTATTCGGCTGCTATTTCAGCTGATCTGTTGACCAAAAGGATTGCTGTATCATCCGCAAACGTGGCCAATACACTATTGTTTGTAGTTGGTGTATCTGATGTAAAGATCAGGTATAATAATGGGCCTAGGACGCTGCCCTGAGGCACTCCAGCGCCGATTTGATGGCAGTCTGATGTTGTGTTGTTTATTTCAACTTGATAGGGTCTGTCGGTTAGGTATGGTTTTGGTAGTATGTACAGTTGGTATGGGAGGTGCAGTATAAGTTTGTATAGAAGACCCTTGTGCCAAACATTGTCGAAATTCAGACTATTTAAAGAAAACTTATTTGTTTATCCAGAGAAGAGTTTTTTTGTAAAACACAGACCATCACAATTCGCGGCGTCACAGTTAGAAACACAATTGTCAGATATATTGAATAGGCATTGAGTACCGTCCTATTATCATAGAAGACACTAGATACATTTATTACCTACTGGGTCTTCTCACATCCCGGTATCTTAATTAATTTTATTTTTCTTTATAACTTTATTTGGCAATTTACAATTGATTTCACAGAGAGGAATAAGTAAATTATGCAATAAACATTTTTTTAGCAAAGAAAATTAAAAAAATATATTCAGCTTTCTTTGTTAGTTCTAGCAATTTATTATAAATAAAATTATGCAACTGTACATCCTCAACGTATGGAGATCAGAACATAACACCCTGTATTTTGGCGCTAATTGTTTTATATGCAAAACGTTTTACTTCGTCCGTGACTTACATACATGCATATGTTTTTTAATATACAACTGAATGAGAAATGTTCATCCGAAGAGATTATATTAACTGTGCATGACCCTCCTCATAAATTTTACTTCCAACAAACTTGAGCAAAACACGTGTAAAGTTATTCTCTAGGACTCCCCGTATATTATCAAGTTTGCTCTTGCATCACACCCAAGTTGTGCATTCCAAGTTAGCGGAACTAACTTGCGAGATTTGTCAAAACTTTTCACGTGAAGAGTTAATCCTATCAGTTCAACCGCTGTTTAACATTCTCTGGTGGCTCGGAAAATGATGGGGCGCATAAAATGCGGGAAACGTCGTGCGGATGCATGTCGTTTTCCGCTGGCTACACGTACGACCTTATTTATGTAATTTCGCATTTCCATCCGGTAGTTTCAGCGGGATTCGTTTGTATTAAAATTTAGATATCGCGAAATCTAACTAAACTGCTGGCAATTTCTCACCTTCATCAGCAAGCGTAGCGATGATGTTAATTTAAAGTTGGTCGCGAAAAAATATCCATTCCTCAAAGCGAATCAGGGTTAAGTTAATAACTGCGACGAAGAACTAGGCGGGAAGTCCTGTAAGTTGCATGAATGTTCATTTATCATAGGATTAACGTTTTCCTATGTAAAGTTGGAGTTCGCGTTACACTACCGCTTATGTCGTTTTATCTGCACGTCGAAACGCAGACATATAAATTTTCATGCAAATACTGGATTCATGCCAAGCGCTAACAGCTACGATTATTGCACGAACATTTTAGCGGAACCGTTGTGGTTATTCTAAACCTGCTTACTATTCATTTACTCAGAATCAAATGTTTATGGGAATTTGCGAACCCCTATTTTGCATTGCTGTTCTGGTCAAAATCACCGATTGGTTTCCGTTTTTTTTTGAAATATACCCCGAACCCAGGGCAAACCATCACAAATATAAAAGTTTTAATAGCAGCCAAGCTCATGTTTTACTGCTAAGAAGGAGACATTAATACAGCGTTTCCTAAACCGCTTCAAAGGGAAGCGCAGGAGAAAATTAGTACATGAAAACTAATACAAATCATAACTAGTATGTATAATGTATTTAGGAGTATAATATAAAGCGACATAAAACTAACCAACAATTTATTTAAACAAACTAGTAACCTAAATGCCCCTGTTTTGAACTGCGTAACTAAGTTTGGTTGTAAATGAGTAACCGCTATCCTTAGTTCACGTTCGATGTTGAGACAATTTTTGTATTTCAATGTTATACAAGCTACTACAGAGAAACCAACTTCACAAAGATAAGATGTAGGAAAAATGAGCTGGATAGTGCTTTTGAATAACGCTGAAAATTAATCCAAAACTCGACAACAGTTGTTGACGAAAATTGCCGCTTCTTTTCCGCACTTGATGTTAAATCAATGAATTGTTCCTCTTCTTCCACCGATAAATTTCTAGGTGTAGCTTCATACGGGTTTGTTATCCACTTGTATTTGGTTAGTAGACTATCATTTTCAAAGAAGTAACGTTGATCGGTTTTAGGTAATGTTCTTGAATTACGTTCCATGCATCTAAAAATGGCACATACATTTGTATAGCTTGGTTTGCTATCGTTAATATATGATATTAAATTAATAAACATTTCTGTCTTCGTTGTTTATATTGTTTGACCAAAGTTACAATTTTCGCGTAAATACGTTAACTTTATCTGATAATTGTAATGTATGAATATTTTTTCTTGTAACTGGGCATTTAAAATGTAAGTTTTTCAAAAATGTCAGTCAAATAAACCAGTTTTATTATGAACAGTTCGTCAAGAAAACGCTAGGCATCTTTGTCATTTTCTTATTTCAAAAACGCATTTCCTGCGTAAGCTCAAAGACCCGTTGTATAACTTTTCCACATGATACCCATAAAGATTCGCTATATAACAATAGTTCTGAATGGTGAGCGCCCTTATAATCGCAAACTGAAGAAAATAGTCTTTCCTTTAAAGGCCTTGATTTTGTATAATTTACAACAGAAATTAGAATTCATAATACCAAATGAAGTCCTGGGTCGATTTCCTTCCACGCCCGTGATTCCGTGTGTATCTGCAATGATGCCAAGTGGAATTTGAATAATTGTTGCGTATAAGTGCTTGTACACCATCATATTTTCCTGAAATCGCCAGTGCCCCATCAGTACAAACACCAACACAGTTTTTCACATCAGGGCAGAGTTTACTCTATCATTATCAGCCATTTGATATAGATCCGCACCTATAGTTCTTTTCTGAATTTTTTTGCAGAAAAGTAAGCGTTTGCTTGTAAATGAATTATCGTAGTAACGAACGTAGGCTATCAAATGCGCATCTTTGATAATGTTCGTTGCCTCGTCTAGCTGAATAGCAAATAATTTGTATGTAAGTTTGGAAAGAAGCTGCTCCTGTGGATCCCCTGACATATCATCAATGCGACTATTAATAGAATTATTTGATACTGATATATTCCGAATCTCTTTAGCATAACCATCTCCAAACATTACTGCAACGATATCAACGGCAGCAGGAAGAATAAGGTTTAACGCAATACTGTGAGGTTCATTGCACTTGGCTATGGGCAATTTTCTAAGATGCAGTAGCGCTATTTGAGGCAAAACTGTATTAAAGGCTAATTGGCTATTACTAATCTCATTCAATTTTTTGACAAAGGAATCGGGAGATTTATTTTTGTGATCTTTATGTTTTGTTTGGAAATTTCTCTTTAGTTTATTTGATTTCATCTGCCAGCAGCCAAAATATTTGAACATATTACACAGTGTAGGCACTCTTCACCATTAAATACCCTATTTATAAAATCAAAATTCGAATACTCATCACAAAATTTCCTAGTTTTTACGTTGGAAGTGTTGGCAATTTCGTTATCTGCAAATGCAGAAGTATTTGCACGCTCAAAATTAGGCTTAACCGAATTAAATAGTTTTCCACGCTTGAAAAAAAATCACTCAGGTACAACAAACGAAATATTAGGCGCCTACTGACTGCTACGCTTATTATACTATCTTACTATCTTAACTATCTAACTATCTTAACTGAATATCCATCATGGTTGGTCATAATTTCTGGACCATTCTACAGCACTCGGGAAAGTTTGACATTTCGTCTTGCTAGAAAGGGGGGTGTGTATTATATTATGTTTAAGAAGGAAACCGCGAAACCTAAAAGGAAGGCTTGAATCAGCAGGACGAGATCAAACTTAGGTAAGGACTATTCTTTTTTGAAGATCCGATATACAGTACAGCAGGAGTTGGCTACATTTTCGAGAGACCCGGCCACTTCAGTAACCAATAAATGGTAGCGGGTAGGTGGGGGGAAGGGCAAATTAGGCCAGAAGAAGAACTACCGACCCTTGTGCTTATTAAACGTGATGGGCAAGGTCTTGGAGCAGATCATAAACAGACGACTGCTGATGGAGATTGAGAGAAAAGGAGGGTTGCACGAGATTCAGTATGGATTTAGAGAGGGAAGAGCGACTGTGGACGCCATCCAAAGAGTACAGAGAATAGCATAGGAAGCAAACAGGAAACATCCAAATAAATATGCAGTGCTAGTAACACTTGATGTGCAAAATGCTTTCAAATCTGTCCCTTGGAAGGGAATCATAGACGAGCTCAGGGAAAGACAAATATCCCCGTACCTGATAAGGATACTCTGCAATTATCTACAAAATAGAAGAATACAGGTGGGAGAAAGCCTAAGCATGAACATGACATGTGGTGTACCCCAGGGTTCTATACTGGGCCCAACACTATGGAACATGTACTATGATAAGGTACTAAAGATTAAAACGCGCAAAGACACCACGCTCGTTGGATATGTAGATGACCTGGCACTGGTGGTGTGTAGCAACGACAGGGAAGAGATCGAGGAAAACATGGAATGGATTGAAAGATGGATGGAGGAAGAAAAAAAGCTAGAACTGGCCCCGCATAAGACGGAGATGATAATACTTGCAGCGAAAAATACTCTAAAATCTGTTAAGGTTAAATTGGGCGATGTAGAAAAAAACAGTCAGCGCAGCCTAAAGTATTTGGGTATAACATTTGGCAGAAACATGAATATGGGCTACCACATAGAAGAGGTAACCAAAAAGGCCGAAGGGACAGCGTTAAAATTCGGTCGACTAATGGCTAACATTGGTGGAGCCATAGCCGGACGCAGGAGAGCGGTGTGCTCGGTAGTGAATTCCATTATGCTTTATGGTGCGCCGATATGGAACAATATCGTACGAGCAAATAAATACAAGAAGATGTTGGAGAAGGTGCAGAGGAAAGTAGCCATAAGAGTGGCTAGTGCGTACCGGACGGTGTCAACGAAGGCGATACAAGTGAGGACAAGAAGGGACAACTGCTGCGTAGACTAGAAAAATAATACCCACCGTGAGACCTTGGGTGACGCGCAAACACGGGGAAGTGGGATACCATCTGACCCAATTCCTAACTAGACACGGGTGCTACGGAATCTATCTACATAGAATGAAGATCATTGATAGTGAATGGTGCGTATACTGCGGGGAACCCTATACGCCAGAGCGTACCATCCTATAGTATGATGGGTGGAATACAACAAGAGAAGGGGCCGATACAAGACATTGGCGAAGTCCTAAACGTGGACAATATAGTACCTAACATGCTCGAAAGCAAAGAGAAGTGGAAGGTAGTAGAAACACCAGTAAATGAAATAATGAGAACCAAGGAGGAAGAAGAGAGGCAGACGCAAGCAGAAGAGAGGAATATAATGCTGGATGAGTAATAAGCAAGGAAAAAAAAAGTTAATGCAAATACAGGGCGTGGGTAGAGAAGGTATAAGCCCCAATAAAGCAACGCTGGAAGGCGATTCCGTTGAGGTCTATGGAAAGAAGAGAGGGTTTTAGTCGGTAGGCGTTTGGGACAGACATACGCAAACGAATCCGACACTCCTTAGATAATACTAAGAGTCTTTAGATTTCCCCTCCTTCCCTAGAAAAAAAGGTGGGGGAATTCCATATTGTTTTTTTAAATAACTTTGTATTAAAATAAATAACAATAAAAAGAAAAATTTGTTGATTACTTCAGGAAGAAATGGGAGGATAAGTGGTATAAAAAGATACCACCTCCCGGGTAGTGTGACAATTCTTCAAACTCCCTCTTAAAGGTTAAGGTTCCATCAAATATAATAAGGCTTTTTTAAGAGGCCTTACACGGGCCGCCCGAAAGGTCCTAAAATGGCGCATGCGAGCTGCGGGCCTTGAGTAGCCAACCCCAGCAGTACAATATAAATTGAAATAATTTATACACACTTGGGACAGAGAATTAACTAATTAACGTCATAGATGTTCATGGCGTCATTATATAGTATGTTACGCAAATTAACAAAACTTTTAAGTGTATATTGGGTTATACAGCCTATACATCACTAGCTTCTTGTATTAGATTATGCAGGAAACTACAACATGTAGAACAGGTTGATTCGTTATCGCAACTGTACCAACTGTTTTATTCAAAATGCTGTGTAGTACTTACTCGTACGTATATATCTGACACGTGTATGTTAAAATAATGTACTTTTTACGTAAGGAATGGGATAATCTAGGTGAAAAATGTGGTAAACCTTAAAATGACACGTCGTAGTAGTAAGAAGGACGTTTTATAATGCATGTAAGGCCTAAAATTTTGATAACAAGCTTCAGTACTGACGCAAAGGTCGTGCATAAATAATACTTCCGGGGGACGATGTACAACGGTGTTGAATCGCACATTCGGAAAGGCACCGGATGGAATTTCAAATATTCTGTTTAGTCAAATTTCAGTTATATTATTTTAAAGTAAACCATTCTGTTTAGCTGTCTTCAAAATGCGCGGAGAACTATTAATAGTAAGTTTTCTGCGTGAGGAATCGCAAATAGGTTGGCTAATGGAAGTTACATTAAAAATTCATTCACATCCTTACAATCTTTGACTGAACGATTTAAAAAAAGTGTGAAAGTGGGATTTAATAATAAGTACTAATATTAACCCTGACGAAATAGTTAGTATAAAGTTCTTATGAAAACCGTATACTGGTAACTAAGTTCGAATGTTTCAAGTATCGCAATATGGCATGCAATAAGAATAAGCAACTATTGAAGCAGCGATAAAATAGAGTAATACTATTTTCACTACGTATATCTTTGCCGTATGTTAAAAATATTAGTAAAAATTGAGTTTAAAAATAAAATACGAACCGCCAACGAAAAGTATCAAAACAATTTTGTACTATAAGTTCGATCAATACAGCAAAAAACTAAACAATTGGCTTAAATTGATTTTATCTGCCACCCTAACATTTAAAATAAGAACTGGCTAATAGGTACCTGTGATAAACATTCATAAAATTGTTGGGTTGGTTTAGAATTACGTTTGATGCAATATCAGGCCAGAAAACTGGCGTGCGGATGTGCGACATTAACCCCTAAAGGTTAGATGTTTATTTTTCAATAATTCCAGCTGAGGATACTACAACGTCTTACAAACGTCGTAGGAAAATAATCATGATAATACCAATTCATACAACAGAGTGACCATCCCATTTTAATAAAAACCGTAAATATACGCGGTTATCGCTTTCCTGATGCTAACAAATCCAAACATGTGGTAATGCGAATGATTAGCAATTTAAATTATTTTTAAAATCAAGATTCCCAAACTCCTAAGCAGTTTTGAAGATTAAATATACGTTTTAACGATTACTACCGTTGACGCCTCTTTAGCCGAACACCCACTTAGAAATACTCTGTATAAGTGCTGCAGATGAACAATCACAAAAAAGAACAGTCATAAAAGGCAATATTGATTACAGTTTGAATTGGTTACAAGGTCGGGGACTAAAAATATTTGTTGGTTACATCCGTTAATCGTAATATATGGGAAAACTTTTAAACAATAAATAATTATTTACAAAATAAAATATATTATCTAGTATTAAAAACATAACTTCGTTCTCACATATCTTCTATTATCTGCCACAAAAGCAAATACATGCATAGCTGCATTTATATATATTTTAATTAAGGCATTCTGGCTGTTTTTTCTTTAAATAAGCCACCGATTGCTTATTACTTCCCTGCCTTAAATCGTCACTACATGAGATTGCACGAATTTCATTCAAGATAGTAATAACAGTTTCAATTCCCACAAATTGTCATAAATCTAGGGATTATCTAAAGTGCACTGACATAGCCTGTGACGGCTGGACATCTAACCTAGGAAAGCTCTAAGAACGCCTTTTCTATTTGAATTATTACCCTTAACAGCTTTTTTAGATAAAGATCGTTGCGTGGTAAATATTTTCTGCTACTTAAACTAGACCTGCTAGAAGGATTTCAATTTTTGGGAATGAGCGATCTCTGAACACCAGAAATATAGTACAGTAAATAATACCAATTCATACATTTACTTCGAAAACAATCGTTGTATTTGGGATCTCTTTTACTCAAGCTTTGGTTAATTGAGTTGGCAACGGTGTTATTATATACAAAATGAAAAACAAAATAAAACTAAAAATTCTTCAAGACAAGACAATGTTAAATAGTTTCTGAACGCAGTATGCAATTATTTTCTATAGTCAGAAAATTTACCATATTACAGAGCAGGATCGAACCTTAAGGGTATTTCAAAGACTGATGCAATAAAACCACTAACTTTAGAGTTAAGAACTTTATTAAAACATCAAAAATCTCAGGAAGCTCAAGAGAGAGGTAATCTGGAGAAACAAATATATGTCAAAGAAGAGTTAAACTACAGAGCACCTATTGTAGGTACTCAGTGGCTAAACCAAGGATTTACATAACGTGTTCAAAAGCACAGCAATGAAAACATTAAGAACAATAAAAAGAGTAACCCTGCGATATCAAATAGCAACATAAAGGGTAGAATTACAAATAGAAGATGTAATCTGACAAACAAAATGGAAAAGACGTCAAAGGAATTATAAGCAAAAGTTGTAGGTAAATGGACGCCACCGAGAAGGCGGCAATGAAGAACTCCTGTAGACAGGATGAATACGGATAGAATTGGAAAGTGGGCTAATGACCAAAAACAACAAAGCAGAAGACTGGCAGATCGACCCCCTTAAAGATGGAAGGAGACCTAGACGTCGGAATCTCAAGATAGGTAGAAAGTAGAACTGAAAACATTAGAAAAAATAAAAAGAGTAACCCTGGGAGACCAAATAGCGACATAAAAGGACAAATTACACACAGAATATGTAATTAGATCAACGAAACAGAGAAAGCGCCAATGGAGAAACCATATAGACAAGATGCACTACATGGAATTGAAAAAGAATTATAAACAGAAATTGTAATCAGATGGACGACGCAGAGAAGATGGCACTAGAGAACCCACATAAACAGGATGAACACAGATGAAATTGGAATTTGGGCTAACGACCAAAAACCACAAAGCAGAAGACTTCGAGATCGATCCCCTTAAAGATGGGCAGAGAGCTAGACGTTGGAATCTTAAGACAGGTAGAAAGTAGAACTGAAAACATTACGAAAATTAAAGAGAGCAACCCTGCAAGACCAAATAGCGACATAAAAGGAAGAATCCAGATAGAATTGAAAAAGAATTATAAACAGAAGATGTAATCAGACGGACGACAGAGAGAAAGCGGCAATAAAGAACCCATATAGATAAGATGAATATAGATAGAATTGCAAACGGGGCTAACGACCAAAAACAACAAAGCAGAAAACTTCCAGATGGACCCTCTTAAAGATGGTCAGAGAGCTAGACGTGGGAATCTCAAGATAGGTAGAAAGTAGAACGGAAAACATTAGGAAAAATGAAAAGAATAGCCCTGCGAGACCAAATAGTAACATACCACGAAGAATTACAAACAGAATATGTAAACAGATGAACGAAACAGAGAAAGCGGCAATGAAGAGACCATATAGACAAAATGAATCAAATGGCATTATAAAAGAATTATAAACAGAAGATGTAATCAGATAGACGACAATAGAGAACCATATAAACAGCATGAATCTGGATAGAATTGCAAATGGGGCTAACGACCGAAAACCACAAAGCAGAAGACTTCCTGATAGACCCCATTAAAGATGGACCGTCGTCTGCGGGAGACGGTATCATACCGGAACTAATTAAACTAGAAAATGATAAGCTGATTGAGAATATAAGACAACTAATAAATAATTGTATTTTTGAGAAAAGAATTGCCGATGAAAGGAATAATGCTTCGGTAGTACTAATCTACGAGAAAGGTAACAAAACAGATCTTAAAAATTACAGGCCCATCAGTTTGCTAACCCATCTATATAAAATACTGACCAAAGTGCTTAACAACAGACTGACCAGCAAGTTAGGCTTCTATCGACCACCGGAACAGGCTGGATTTAGAAAATAATATAGTACGGTAGACCACCTACAAACAATCCGCACCCTCATGGAAAAGACAACCGAATATAATATGCCCATATTCATTGCCTTTATGGACTACGAAAAAGCATTCGACTCACTGGAAACGGAGGCGATGATCGAAGCTTTAAAAAACAGTCTAATTGAATCGAGATACATAGAACTCAGAAGTAATATGTATAAAGAAGCAACAATGACGATAACACTAGATACAATAACATATAAAGCCATTACCAAACAGGGGTGTAAGACAGGAAGACGTGATCTCTCTTAAATTGTTCACGAACGCGCTGGAAGACATACTCATACAAGTAAGCTGGGAAACGAAAGGTTTTAACATCGATGGTAAATTTCTGAACAACCTGCGCTATGCAGGTGATATAGCACTTATAGCTGATAACCTAGCAGGTCTAGAATTTATGTTGGAAGACTTGAACGACCTATCAAGAAAAGTAGGTTTAAAAATGAACATAGAAAAAACAAAAATTCTACTACCATTCCAGCATTTGGCAACAAGGCAAGTGAGAATAAACAATAAAGCAGTGGAATATGTAATTCAGTATGTGTACCTTGGATAATGTATCAAAGACGGAAAACAGAATCAAACGGCGGAAATGAAGTGAAGAAATAACATGGCATGGGCTGCGTTTGCAAACTCCACTACATCTTTAAGAACAAAAAACTACCAGTACCTATATCAAAAAGTGAAGATGTTCAACCAGTGTACAATAACGGTAATCACATATGGGGCAGAAACCTGGGCACTCAGTAAGAACATCGTTAAACAGCTCCAAGTAACTCAAAGGCGTATAGAAAGAATTATTCTGGATATTACAATAAAAGAGAGAAAAACAAACAAGTAGATAAGACAAAAATGCCAGATGTAGCAACGATCATAGCAGAAAAGAAGTGGAGATGGGCTGGTCACGTGGCAAGGATACCAGAAACAAGATGGACAAAAAGGGTAACAAGTTGGAGACCGTGGGACGGTAGAAGGAGTGTTGGAAGACCGATGACGCGATCGAGAGATGTCATCAAAAAGGTTGCAGGTAGAAGCTTAAGAAACAAGGCACAAGACAGGATAAAGTGGAAGAACCTTGGGGAGATATATCCAAAGATGGACTAATGAAGGTTGATAGAGCGAGAGAGAGAGAGAGAGAGAGAAAGATGGACAGAGAAATAGACGTCGGAATCTCAAAATAGGTAGAAAGCAGTAATGAGAACATTAGGAAAAATAGAAAGAGTAACCCTGCAAGACCAAACAGCGACATAAAAGGAAGAA
This sequence comes from Limonius californicus, assembly GCA_014611495.1. Classification (NCBI taxonomy): domain Eukaryota; kingdom Metazoa; phylum Arthropoda; class Insecta; order Coleoptera; family Elateridae; genus Limonius; species Limonius californicus. The sequence goes on along the minus strand of JABXWE010028972.1, from coordinate 5,733 downwards.
TTATAAATATAATATGTAATCAGATGAACGAAACAGAGAAGACGGCAATGGAGAATCCATACAAACAAATGAATCCGGATAGAATTGAGAAAGTGGGCTAAAAACCAAAAACCATAAAGAAGACGACCCCCAGATTGACCCCGTTAAAGGTGGACAGAGAGTTAGGGGTCGGAGCCCCAAGACAGGTAGAAAGCGGAAGGCAGTCCTAATAGTTAAAGGAAGGAGAGCAAATTCTGTCGAGTGTTTGATATTAACAAATAGACTTATACTCAAAACTTTAAAAAGTATTTTGCCTACTGCTTTAAATGCAATAACTTTAAAAGTATATTGTAAATGTGCAACAACACTTAAACTGAACAATATTTATATCCTGAGTTATTTTCTGCTCTCACTACGCAGGCGACCAAGTAAATAAAAATTTTACATCTCCGTATTTAGCTGTTTTAATTTGGACGTAACAGACGCACTGCTCTAATTGCTCGTAACTGCCCTTAAACTTTATCACATTAAATTAAGCCACTTTATGTGTAGCCGCTCCTCTTTAAACAGAACGTCACGTGGTTTTCTTTACAATATGAAATTCTGTGCTGGAATTACACCACAGAGTAGCGTTCCTCTCTGCTAAAATAATATAACAATGCCATAGAATTGGACATTGGACAATTGTGACAAGACGAAAATCAAGCGGTTGTGGACATCGAGCGTACTTAACGAAGTTTCTACGATACTGTTCGCTTTTGTTTCTGACAGGTATTGTTGTTTCTCTGTAAATAATTTTCGATTGTCATGTACCGGATTTTCCACGTTAGATGGAATGCAGGACCGTTTCCACCTCTTGTTTTTTAAATTAATCGGCAACGTATTTAAGATACTAATAAAGTGAATACGTTATCGGAAAACTGATAGGAAATTATTATAAAAAATTGTTAAAGTGTTGAAAAAGGAGGCGAAAATTAAGATGAATTTATGACATATTTAGACTTAATTTAATAATATTTTTCCTTGGCATCCTTTAAGAACATAATTCAGCCAGTCAAGATTTTCTTAAAATCAGAAGAGTTTAAGTCTTTATTGAAACTTGAAGTGAAATTTTGTTGGATTCATTTCCGTAACTGTCTGCAAAGCGTCTTAAAATTGTTTACAAATGTAATCAATTGATATTCTTATCGACTTACTATCACACGTTCAAGTTCTCAAAAACAACCTTAATGCAGTTTTACATCAAGATTTTTATGCAGACCCATTGTATTCTGTTACAAAAAATCAAGTTCGGGTGATTTCTAGCGATAAGATCGTTGGTGGATGTACTTTTATAAACATTAAAGGTGCTAGAAGTTTCACCAATTTATTTCGTTAAATAAGGAAAATGCAGTAGAAGTCGGTGAAGGTTCTGCAAATTATAAAAGCGATTTGTTCATTTGAGCCAAGTGCAACCTTTAATGGTTACTTGTAGGTTGTAACTTTTGAAGCGTCCTTCAGTAATTCGAATTTATGAATGATCGCTACTGTTGTAGTCTGAGTTAGCTGTACGCATTGGCTGGGTATATATTTTTACCTACAAATTAACATTGTCGGTAGGTAGGTCATAGAAGGCGCTGTGATCACAATTGATTCACTAATTTAGTGATACATAAAGTGAAATAAGTGTTATATGCAAGGCTCGGATTTATATGCACGCTAAAGTTACAAAATATGCGCATATATATGCACTCAAAATTGGTTAAATATGCACTTATTTATGTAAAATATGCCGTATTATATGCAAAATATGCAGCATTATATGCAAAATTAAAAAGTAAAAGTTGCAAATTATTAAAATTCATTTTATTATTATTTACTATAATATTTATCTACAACAACAAACCCAGAAAAATACAATATTAAACTAATACTTAAAATTACGAAAAATTAAAAATAATATTAGATAAAATACTAATTATAGAATTATTGCTATAGACGTAGGTATTTATTCTTTATGTTTGATACAATTCTAACTATTAATTATAATATTTTTCCCAAAAGAACCCAAAAGAAACGACTGCCTTTTGTCAGATAATATACATTTCGTTTCATATGAAATGCACCACCCATTAAATATGTGGTAAATCGACCGATTCCCCGTGACAACATCCGCTTTGTTTACCTAGGTATTTCTTAGAACCTTTTAACTGGTCAGCTGGTCACTAAGCTGGGTCTAATTAGCTAGGTTTTCCTGGTTAAATTTTCATAAACTGGTAAACACTAATTCTTGGAAATTCCTAAAATCCAGCAGTGGTTTAGTCGAAGCACCCCAAAAATTAAAAATTTTTAGAATTTAGTGAAGAAAAATGCTACAATATGCATTTAATGCAAATGTATGGAGTAAAACACTAAAATATGCAAAATATGCAAAATTAAAATGGTGTCATTTAAATGCATTTCACTAGACACAGATAGATACAAAAGCATTTAGTTGGCATATCGATACTTTAGAATATGCATTTTGCATAAAATCCGAGCCTTGGTTATATGTATGAAGTTTGATTATGTTGTAACTATTAAGAAATCAGTAGCGGCGGTTTCAGGAAAATGCAAAATTTGGATTCACACTGAAATATACAGAGAGATCATTAATTACAATTAAAAAAACTACTATTTACGGTGGTATTAAAATTTTAATTTAACACCACACTATTATATTAGCTACAGAATTTGGGAATTACATAATAAGTGGTTTGTGGGGTAATTTAGTATTGCAACTTTTCTAACAACCCTATACAGGTTTTCTGAAAATTGGGATATAGGGCTCTATTTATCCTGTATTAATTTCCGTCGTTATGGAAACAAATAGTAGGTAATAAATTGAGTTGCCTACATTTAGGCGTTTCTTAAAGAATCTTTGAGAAGCTCTATCCCTGAAAGGAAACACTTTTGACCGTACATTTATTAACAAAAAATGTTTGTTTTCATGTACACTTTAAGCCCTAGAAGTTTGACCCTGCAATTCATTAACACCCGGTATAGAAGAGATACTGTCAGTAAACGTATAATGTATACATCAATTTGTATGACTTTACTGGCGGCCTTCATACTATACCAAGATTGAAAGTAAGTACTGACAACACGAATGTGAAAAGTAGTTTTTTTTTATTGGTATTAATGATCTGGGTGTAGTAGCATAATTACTTAAATTTAAAAGTTTGTAGTACTCCACTCGTGTATCCTGGCATTTTATCCAAATAAGATTAACAAATTAATGTCATCTTGATGGATTTCAGAGAATTTTACCAATATGAAATTTAAACATTGGTTCTGCTGTAATAAACACCTAAGCTCGACTGGCCGATGATTACAATTTTCGAGTTACTTTTTCAGAAGTTTTTCAAACCAATACTTTATCATTATGAAAATAATGTAAATTATTACTACCGTGAGAGCAATGAAAACCCAAGCCAAAGAAACTCGTGAAATTTTAAATGTTGTCTTAGATTAATCTGTAATTATAAAGAACTAAACATTATAAATATTTTTAACTGTCGTACATTAATAATTGACAGTTTACATTTCAAGTTTTACTAGGTTATTTCTTTAATCATTTAAAATTAACACTTTATTTTACCAGGGTTTGTCAATACTTTTAGATAGCTATATTTCAGGTTACAATGAGGGGTTCTGTGGTCCCTGTGGTCGAAGTAGTGAGGTTATGCAATTATGGGCTATGTAATGAAACGTTTATTTGAAATAAAATTGTTGAATATACATTTACAGAACAATGTAAATAAATTATTTTCAAAAGATGTTGAAAATGTTGACCATTGTTCTCTAAATATAAATGGAATCTTCCCTTAAGATTTTCAAACACATTAACCAGAGTATCAGAGTTCATATAACTTTTGTGAAATACATTTATGTAAATCTTCTAGATTCTGTGGTCTATTACTAAAATTATTGTTTTTTAGATAAGAGAATAGAAAGAAGTTTGAAACTGTAAGATCGGGTGACCTTGGTGGAAACAAAAGTCTACTAATTAACCGATCATCGTAAGATTCCTGTAGAAATTGTATGATACGATTAGCAGTATGTGCTGTGGCATTGTCCTGCTGGAAGTAAAAATTTCTAATTTCATCATCTTGAAGTTCACCGAAGAAGGGGGTTAAAATATTCTGAAGATAATAATCGGCAGTAATATTTTCTACAGAAACTTGTAAACAATTCGTCTGCTTGCAATAGCGACCCATAAAACGATATTTTGTGGTTGTAACGGTGTTTCCTCAAACATACGCGGATTATCTGTTGCCCATATTCTTATATTTTGACTGTTAAGATATACATAGAGGTGAAACTAAGCTTAATCGCTGAACCAACTAAGATCGAATATATCACTTTTTTAAATTATATTTAAAGCAATAAGTTGTTGTAGGTTGGAAAAAGTTGATGAACCATTTGCATTTTGAATTGACACGTGCTCAAATCTTTTTTAAATTTCACAACGAGTACCGTATGCCAAATCAATTTCTTGGTTTAGTTGTATGATCGGCTTAGGAGTTGCTTCCATGATATCTCTGACACTATCTATAACTCCTGCAGTTCTTTTCACAGGTCTTGCTCATTAATTTTTCCTATCTACGCTCCCACTTTCTCTAGAATTCTTCACAATAATCTTAGCAGTGTGATAGAAATTGTTATAAGTGAAGTTTGCGGCCTCATTCGGATACCGCTGTTGAAATTGTGTGAAATAGGTTTGAAATGAATATGGTCATTCATCATTTGCATTCTTTGTATCATTATGAAAATAAGATTATAATATGAAAATTTTATGTTCCTCTGTTAACATTGACACGAACCGCAAGCGCGAGTCCGCGGTTCGATCTTTCTCTCTCACACTTGTCCGACCACGCGCAAACTTTCCCCAGGCTGGTACCCGGACACCCATCGGCTAGTCCAGCAATGGTACCAAGGACAAAAATTCACGCCGACCAAATGCGAGCCTTTCCCGGAAACCCCGCGCGTGTCGGACATTAAGCCGGGGGGATTGACACGAACCGCAAGCGCGAGTCCGCGGTTCGATCTTTCTCTCTCACACTTGTCCGACCACGCGCAAACTTTCCCCAGGCTGGTTTCGCAGAATTAATACCGCAAGCGAAACTCGCCACTAACCACCAACGGTCGTTAGTTCTGCGAACCAGCGAAGCGAGCGAAATCCACCCTAAGCGACGCAACGGTTCTCCGCGAGCAGCCAATCCCCACTCTCGCGGAGGCCTTTATAAGCACGCGCTCCGGCCAGAAAAGGAGACTTCGCATCCAGTCTCCAGCACCAGCAGTCCAGTCTCCAGCACCAGCAGTCCAGTCTCCAGCTCCAGCAGTCCAGCCGAGGCCGCAGCCGCCTCCAGTCCAGCCGCCGCACGATCTCCGCGACCAGCCCCGGTGACGCCGCCCTGTGGTCCCGTTCGCCGCCTGCATGTCGCCGCCGCTGTCGAAGCCGCCGCCGCCTACTACCGTTTAGGAGCCCGCCACCCCCAGTGCTCTCGCCGCTACCTCCGACGCCATCCGCTCGGCCCGCCGCCTGCGACCTCCGCGCAGCTCCTGACCTAGCCCCCGGCCGCCGGAGAAGCCTCTTCAGCAACCCGTCGCCGCCCCCGAAGCCCGTTCCGTGGATTGAGGTGTGGATCTGCACGCCACGAGCTACGACGACCCGCCACCGCAGCCTGGACCCCCGCCGGCGCCCGAGGAGCAGTCAAGGCCCCCGCCGCCCCC
>JABXWE010028970.1:0-11014 GCA_014611495.1 Limonius californicus | reverse complement strand
AACAAAATTTTTAAAATGTATGTATAATTGTTTATTGATGCCCTTTAAAATGGTTTCACATTGTACAAAATTAATTGCAACTAAAGAATAAAGCATTGTGATATTTTTGGCTGAATTGGTCTTATTAAATAATAATTATAAATAGATAATTTAACAGCCGTGATATTTAAAATTTATATTTTAAAAATACTACAAGATGTTGTACTTAACATATCAAAGTTGCATGTAATTTTTCAAAACAGTAGGTGTAAAGGAAAAAACGAGTAATGTCATCTTAACAGCCTTAGTCTTTTACCCATACAGTATAATTTTCATAAAGGTATCTCCAAGAATTTAGGAGTAATTAGCTGGTTAATAGTAATTTAACGATTCTGTAGAGGCTGTTTATTATATTAGATAGACTACAGAGATATCTGAAATAGTACGAGGTAGATGGTCGATTCAATAGGACAAAATGTATTTTAATCCTACTGTAATTTTCACCAAACTATGAATCGCTTAGTATACTGAATTCACAGAGCGTGCGAAGTACATTTGTTTATTTACAAGAGCACATTCGTCATTTAGTCAATTAAATGAATTAATTGTAGATAACGTAGAAATGTACAATTAACCAATTTGTTTGAAATTCTATAACTAATTTAAGAGTAGAAGTACAAAAGAAAAGAAAAAGTTGTAGACACCTTTTAGTAGTATTGTTTTAATATTCTCGCTTATGTCGTATGTCTTGTTTGAGAAAACTTCCATTTCTGTTTGCATATTTAATTTTGTTTTTACTTCTTTAAATCCAGTTTTTTTTCTTCTTTTGGATGACATATAGGTTGATGCACTAGTTTCAAAATCTACATAAATATTTAAGAAAAACGCCTTTACATGGAATCATCAATCGAACAATTTGCAGCTGCCAAACAAATATGCGGAAGTTCAATAATATTAATTTATTTCTTAAGAAAATATTAAGGATAATGCTAGTCATGTAATAATATTATCATCTCATAATTACATTGTCTAAAAACAAACATAAAATAAAAGCGGTTGTGGGTTAAAGATTAGCTAGCATTAGCATTAGACTTCTACACTACAGGTCTGGGGTTCAATTCCCAGTACCGTAACATGAAATTTTTAAGTCTCATAAGAGATAAAGCACTCGAAGAAGAAAAACAGATACGCATTTAACACTGTTTACACAAGGTTTCCCTAAATTAAATATAATTATGGTAGATGTACAATATACAATTAAGGCTTTCTACATAATAAACCCTAATTCGCAACCTCGCCATTTCTGTAAGGCTTGGTAAAATGTTTTTTCAATATTTAAAAAATGATACAAATTTGTGAACAGCTGTTACTAGTGAGCACCCAAAACTGTATAAGTTTTTGATGCAGTGTCCACTACTGGCAAAATAACAACGCGAATTAGTTCTCCCTTTTGGAAATCGTACAGAATGTCCTTGACGAAACTCAAAATTGCTTGCATATTTGCACTTCAACAAAGTTTTAACACATATTTGAGAGTTTATTAGATATAAATCTTAATTCTACGTGACTTGGTTTTGTTTTTTTCTTTAATATCTCTGTAATATTTAAAATTAAGCGCATTATCATTTATATCACTGAAAAGAGGAAAAAAAACTACTTACTGCGATGAAAAATCAGAAATGCATTTTAAACACATTTTTTGTAGATACTACTAACAAGTATATACAACTTTTTCATTGTAATATTTTTTAACTTTCTACTTTTAAGCAAGATATGCCATTTGCAGTTTTACTTAATCACATTTTGAGGAAAACTACAACAGAATTAAAGTACATTCCACAGTAAGCAACTTTTATCCCATTTAACCGACCTTATATCACTTCCCATATCAGCTATTCCTATAGTATATTGACTATAATAGGCAGTCCGTAAAATAAAAAATATCTTAATAATTAATTTAAGTAGTAGTTTAAATACTTACTAGAAGTAAGTTAGTTTTACTAAAATTATTGTGAATATTTTTATTGTCAATTAAGTGAGTATGAAAGTGCAGATAACGTTTTTGTTATAACATTATATCCTCATAAAAAATACCAAAATGATGAAACATAGAGATATCATATCGACCAAACTTCAAAACCGTTTGCATATTTCTACCTGGTAACAGTGGTAACCCTACATTCATTTAAAATGCCAAAAAAAAGGATTGTTTTATATTTAAAAACAACTTCTGAAAATAACTGTGAGTATTTGATGAAAAACTAGTATTTAAATCTATTTTTTTAAATTATCAAGACATGAGTGGCACTTGACAGAATCGTGAATGCAAATTAAAACTCGAACCCTGAACAGAAATTACCAGTTTGGCATCTAAACAATTGGATGGAACTTCAAAGATATATCAAATAAAAATTGCATTAGCTTCGTTTTAGTACAGCATCAATATAGTGATGTGTAAATTAGGAAATAAAGTACACTTCACTTTATAATTACGTAAATACAACCCTTCTCGCTAACTGCAGACACATTTTCACACTAAATGTTATCATTAACTACAACCAGTTGCATTTCATCAAGTTGGAGTACATCAAACAACACCTAAAACAAGGCAAACTAACCTCTTACACAAAGTTATTAAATAATCCTTTTCCGCGGGGCGCGAACCTAGTATATAAAGCGGTGAAAATAACATTAGATTAATTCAAAGACAAGTAGTTTGAGTAACAGAACCTTTTCAAAACTGCGTTTTACCGACTTCAATAAAAATCGTTCAAACGAAAGTCCTCTTACGGTCTTACCTTCAAAGTGTAAGTTCTACATACAGTTCTACTCTTCGATTTCCAAAGGTATAACAGAAACAGCCTATTCAAACCACTAATGCGTTTGCAGCTCCTTATACGTTATGTTAGCTAAATAGGGCGTGTCGAGGCTGAATAAGTTGAATTTACCGCACTAACCCCTAATTTTAAGAGAGGGCGCTGCGCAGTAAGATAATAAGTACAGGTTCATGAAAAATTTTCAAGAGGCAGTTTAAATTCATCACCAATACATCCTTCCCAAATATTGAACGTTAGAACTTTAAATTCAGCCTGGGGTCAGACCATAATCTTTTACTATGTAAACTAAGATTCCAACTACAGAGAACACGGAAGAAAGATACAACAGCCGAGACTAGGATAAATAAAGAATTATTAGAAGATGAAAGCGTCCAGTATCTCAATCACAGATGTTATGTGATTGTAGATTTAGGATTTTTGATAATCTTCAATAGCTGTGAGCTGGTTACCGGAGCTCGAAGTTTATCGTGACCAAGAAGCTTGTAAGGCCCCTTAGCGGTCAGATTGATTTAAAAATGTGTGCACCTTGCACGAATAAAACACACTTTTTTAGATTATGTAGTGATTTATTAACACTAATAAATTTTAATGTTTAGATTAGATTAAATTAGATTATATTAAATTAGATTATGCAACGGCGCTATCGATGCTGCCGCTGCGGTTGTTGATTGCGAACTTTTCTTAGGGCCGAGGGTTTCTTTCACACATGCTCATTAAAAACCCTCACCCCCGCATCCCTTAGCGGGAACAAAAACATGTAGCAGGAAAGGGCGCCAAAATCGCAGCCTTTTCAAAATACATAACAACAGACGACTGTAAAGTTTTATCGAAAATAATAAAATAAATATTGATGACGACCCAGATTTAAACTGGGAAAAAACTAAAAAGAATATTCTTAACTCTGCAGTTCTTCAACTGCAGAGTTAAGAACTGCAGAGCTTCGCTTTAGGAACAAGAACCACCAAGGACACGCAACCCAATAGAATAAAACCCCTATGGCACTGTGATGAAATCAAGCAACTAGCTAACACAAAAAGAAAAGCTTACGTAAAATATCTAAAATCAAAGACATCCGAAAGTTATGAAGATTATAAAGTGACACGCAATCAAGTAAATGCACGCATCAGGGAAATTAAAAAACTATTGGGAAGCCCACACGATCAGCTTAGAACGTGACTTGTATGGACAACGAAAGAAAATTTGGAGAATGATCCGCAATCAGAAAAAGGAAATTCGAGAATACTCTACAACTACAAACATTGACGACGAACTGTGGACAAACTACTTCAAACAGCTGTACACCGGGAATACCGAAGATAGATATGGAAATAACAATGGTGTCAGAGCCACTGACCTATATACTACGTAGACTGAGCATCTATACAGGCGTGGCCTTCAAAAACGGGACCAAAAAAGCGGCCATATTGCTCGTCTGTAAGTTAGTAAAGTTTGATGTTACGAAGATTGCATTACTGTAATGTTGGTAATACAATTTCCCAAGCCAAGCAAAAATCTAACCTTAACTGGCTAAACTGCCGTTTTTGTCAAGTCAAGCCACCATTGTAAGTACTTTCAATAAATTACAGTTAAACAAAACTAACACTATAAAAAAACAACAAAAATAACACTATAAAAAACAATAATCTTTAGTATAGATGAGTATCACAACCGTAGTCAGTATTGTAGGTTAGGTTGCAGATTTCGTAATCCACCTGATTTTCGCAGTAACGCCAACTAAAGGACTGCCAACGTAGCTTAGTTAAAAAAATAAAATTACTAGGCAACAGACGATCAATATGGCGGATTATGGTCCACTGGTCTAGCACTGCATGCACAGTCTACGTAGTATATAGGTCAGTGGTCAGAGCAGTAGTGGAAATAAGCGACGAAGAAATAGACGAAGAATAAGAAATTAAAAAATCGAAAACCGCCCGGAGACGATGGCATTACAAACGAAATGCTGTAATATGGAGGAAATACGCTAGCATCAGAAATAATAACACTAACCAAACAAATTTTTGGAGCAGAGCGTATTCCGGAAGAATGGAAGACTAGCATTGTACTACCAATATTCAAGAAAGGGCAAAAACATCTGCCTGAAAATTATTGAGGTATAAATCTACTAAATACACAACAAAAATATTAACAGATAAAATCTCAGAAATATGTAGTCTTTACGATGAACAACAAAGAGTTAGGACAGGAAGATCGTGTACGGATGCTATATTTGTAACAAGGCAAATAACCGAGAAAGCCCTAGATTATGATGCACCTGCGTACTTCTGTTTCATTGATATACAAAAGGCATTCAACAACATACAATTGAAACATATTTTACAAATATTTAACAACAGTGGTGTCCCAAGCAATCTGATACAGCTAGTACAAGACATTTATACCAACAACTTTGCCAAAATAAAACTAGGGGAAGCACTAAGCGAAAAAATACCTACTACAAGGGAAATACGACAAGGAGACTCACTTAGCCCCCTATTATTTAACCTAGTGATGAACGAAATCATAAAAGAAGTAAGACATATGAGAGGTTATAAAATGGCAATTACTGAAATCAATATGTATATTACGAGTATGTTACGCTGACGATGCTGTATTAGTAGCGGACAATGAAGATTACTTGCAGAGGCTACTGCATCAATTACCATTAGTTGTCAAAGATTCGGTCTAACAATCGCCACTAGTAAAACAAAATGCCTAACAATAGCTAGAGAGCCACTCCGTTGTAAACTGGAGAGTCGAGGAACTATAATAGAACAGGTGAGGTCATTCACATATTTAGGCATCGAAGTAACTAGCAGCAGAGATTTCACAAGTGAGATAAAACACCAAGCACTAAAAGCTGCAAGAATAGCTGGATGCCTTAATGATACGATATGGAATAACAAATACCTCCGCATGGGTTCTAAGGTAAGAATTTAGAAAATTGTTGTGAGACCTGTATTGACATACGCAGCTGAAACTAGGGCAGAGACCTCAAAAACAAAACAACTAATGGAGACCACAGAAATGGCAACTCTGAGGAAGATTGTAGGTATAAAACAAGAAGAGACCATGTAAAAAGTACGGATGTAAGAAACTAATGGGACATCATAGAAATACCAGTGATTGGATAACACGAAGGAGAACAGAATGGAACAACCATGTAACAAGGATGCAGGACGAGAGAATCGTAAAACGGGCTAGAGACAACGCGCCAAGAGGAAAAAGAAGCTCAGGTCGCCCTGGAAGCGCTGGAAGGAAAGTCTGGTAGAAACAGGCTAAAAGCCTATATCGAAGGCAGAAGAAGAAGAAGATACCAAAAAACCCCTGTATATGATAATCTAAACAATTTAAGTCCGGAGATCTTGTGAGCCAGGGGTGCTGTTCTCCTCTACCAATCACACGTCCTTCAAACCGTTGATTCAAAACTTGTCTTACACGTAATGCAAAGTGCGCAGGGGCACCATTGTGCTGGTACCACATACCACGTTTGATTGACAGAGAGACATCATCTGACAATCCTTCCAAATGATCTTCTAGAAAATTTAAATATCTGTCGGTGGTTAAAGGGTTCTCAAAAACGAATGGACCTATGCGCATGTTATCAATAATTCCACAGAAGACGACCACTGATTGGAGCGGTTTGGGTGCCGGTGTGGACTAGGAAACTGGAGACCAAATGGAAAGAAGAGAAATCCTAGAAGACCGCCGATAAGATTGAGCGATGACATCAAACGAATAACAACATACACAAATTTGGAAAAACCCTACTTGCTGCAGTGGAAACAAAATGGCTCAGAAGGAGGAAGAATTGCAACCAAGTAGTTGAAGCTAATTAGCGAGATTATGCAGAAATGTGTTTTAACTTCAAAATAATTATGGGGGCTTGAGTGATGCAGAACTTTTTAGCACGAATATGTAAACGAAAAATTATAGATAAGTCCTAGCTTATAGATTATAATTGTTCTAACTTGCAAGTTAAGCATTTCTTGAGAATATTGAAGTAGAGTATAACCTAAGATAATACGTTGATGGGATAATACCACGAATTCAGCTGAAAAACAACTGACGTATGTATGCTAGCAGTTAAAAAGCTGTGACTGCAGAGATGAGTAGAGGCGTCAGTGTAACCACTCAAAGATATTGAAAAAGTATTTCTAGGCGATGCTACAATTCCAAAATGAAAATAAGCGGAACCTATAAAGTGATTTTTTAAAAAGTCAATTGCAGTAGCCTAGGGATTGTCCCGTCTATATTAAGCTTTAGAATCTGACAATATGAAAATTGTAACAGCATAGCATATCTTGACGAAAAACCTGTAATTTACTTACCTTAATAAATTACAAATCAGTTGCAACTAAATACCTGTTCATTTTCACATTTTGTTGGGCCAAAATTTTTAACTACCTGAACTGTCACACAGTTTGACATACAGGTAAATGTCGTTCAAAGCTCATTACAGCTGACTGCAGACGGAATAGCTTTTTTTCTAGGCTTGCTGCAATTGACTTTTTAAAAAATCACTTTGTAGCTTTGGTGCGGCCGCAAATAAGATTATTTTTAAAATAATGCAGAGTCTGAAAGTTTAGACCAGTGTGTTAAATTTTTAGATGAAAAATAACATTCTTTGGGAAACGTATCATGTTATTTTGTTCTTACTTAGGTACGGTAGATTTACATGTCCACCACAACTCGCCAATGGCATACACAAACGAAACACCAAATGGGATAACAGATGAAAGCCGCCACTATGTGACAGTGACAGTGTCAGTCAAAGCGACACGTTGATTGATTGATTTGAAAGAGCGAGATCGAGGACACGGTTTTCCAAGCATCTCTAAGCACTGCAGCCATCATTGGCTTATGGTACACCCTGACTAATAATTTTGCCTATCTGGGCTAATTCCAACTCCAGTAGTGATTTTTAACGTGTCACACATCGCAGTGGCACGGGACCTACGGCTTTACTTTTTATCCGACAGAAGGCGCATTTTCAGATTTTTCCCCGCTAGAAAAATGTCGCCGACCTCAGCCAGGTTCGATCCCGCGTCCCTCGGATCTAAACATATACCTATTACCTTCTATACTGCGGATAGAGCGCTTGACCTCGTAACAGTGATGAGAGTGCAGAAATAGGTATTCATGTACCGTAGTGGCTTTGATGTTTTATGCGCATGACTAAAAATTGTAAATATTTCCTACTGAACAGCAAAAACAACGCATGCGTGACGGCGTAGGCAACACATTTTAATTGCGTTTTTGTTAGGTTTGTGGCACGTTTTGCGTATATTCGTGTAATTTAGATATTTTAATTATTGGAAGATATGTCTTCAAGACGATGTTTTTTGTGTAAGAAGAAAGCACCAACCACTTTGCATTCGTAAGTAGAACAAAAGTGTATTTTAAAGGTATAAGGAGTTATAAACAAATATGCTACACCATAACCTTACAAATTTTATTTTCTATTAAAAAAAGTTTGGAAATCCCAAACATACAAAAGGCCTAGAAAATTGTAATACGTTTTTCTGCGTATGTTAATAAGAAACTAAAATAATATGGGAAAATATATTGATAAACCACCTTTGTGCCCGATAGATTTGTTTGTAAGTGTAACAAATTATTATAACTTCTTTTCAAGCTCCACGCTTCTAAATTATATAAATACTGTAATTTACTGGTTATAGGTTTCCAAAAGACACAACAATCCTTTCTTTGTGGAAACAAATTTGTAATTTAACAGAACGTGACGATGTATCTCGACTTTTCATTTGTTCAAATCATTTTACCTCGGAGGATTACCTTGAACCAAATGCACGAAAAATTGGTGGGAGGTTAAGGTTAAAACCTGGCACATTTCCCTCAGTATCTATGCCTAATAGAATTAAAAAATCTGAATGTTTGGTTATGAGTTCAATATCGACACAGAAACAAGAGGTTATTAATTTATCGGAAGAAACAACAGTAAATGCTGAGCAATCATCGGCTATTTCAATAGCACAACCATCATCTATTCCATCAAGCAGTTATGAAAAGGAACCTGGTATGTATCTGAATATTAATCATTTATTCATTGTTAGTAATGCATTGTTTTTAATAAAGACAATCCACAACTATGCACTCCTAAAAGAAGAAAATTCCATGATGCACGATATTTTGGTGAAGTTGGATCTCCTGATGTTGCTACTCCCAGAAGAGCTAAGAGGGCAATGAATCTAGCAAAACAGCAAATAAGACAGCAACACCTAAGAAACAGAGCGTTAGAACAAAAAAATAGAAGGCTGCAAAAAAAAGTCACATCGCTTCAGGAGCTTATAAATCATCTGAGGCAAAGGAATGTTTTATCTGAAGATGCTGGCGAGACAATCTTGGTAATACAAAGTTAACAAGTAACAAACAAGAAGTAAACAAAAATTGTTATTAACTTGACAATCCGTGGATACAGTGTATAAGATAGCAATTATAATGTACTATTTAAGAATTTATTGCTAGAATATTTTGTTTGTTACAGGCGGCTTTGCCAGAAAACATGAAACAAATTATTTCAAGAAAATTAAAATCCTCAAAACGAAAATATTCACCTGAATTGCGAAGTTTTGCTCTCAGTCTACAATTTTACTCATCCAAGGCATATAACTATGTGAGAAGAACTTGGCAGAATTTATTGCCACACCCTTCGACACTTCGAGCATGGTACAGTGTGGTTGATGGTAAACCTGGTTTCACAAGGGAAGCCTTGAAAGCAATTTCAATGCGAACGAAGGAGAACGTGGTCATTTTAAATTTGGTGATTGATGAAATGTCCATAAGAGAACAGCTTATTTTTGACAAAAATAAATTCTGTGGAGGAGTGGACATGGGCACCAACATTCTTCAACAAAATGATAATCTGCAACTTGCAAAAAATGCGCTGGTATTTATGGTAGTAGCTGTAAATGGTGGGTGGAAAGTACCAGTTGGATACTTTTTAATTAAAGGCCTCACTGGTTCCGAGAGGGCCAATTTATTAACGAAATGTCTACAGTTACTTCATGATACTGGTGCTGTAGTGCATTCACTAACATTTGATGGGGCATCCGTAAATATTAGTATGTGCACTAATTTAGGTGCAGATTTTAATTATGGCTCTACAAATTTCAAACCATGGATTATCCATCCAGTTACGAAAAAGAAAATTTACATTTTCTTCGATGCTTGCCACATGATAAAGCTGGTAAGAAACACTTTAGGTCTAGGAGATAAGGGCATTATAGTTGACCAGGAAAATAGTAAAATCAACTGGCTACATATCACAGAATTGAATAACATTCAGCTTAAGGAAGGATTGCACTTGGCAACAGCACTATCAAAAAAACATATACATTTTGGCAGCAATAGAATGAATGTACGGCTTGCTGTACAAACTCTTAGCGGAAGTGTATCTAATGCCTTGCTTTACTTAAAATCAACAAATTATTTGCCTGTTGTCTTTGATGACTGTGCAGGCACCGCTAAATTTTGCTGTACGTTTAATAATATTTTTGATCTATTAAATAGTCGCAATAAATTTTCCAAACGAAATAGTTTTAATATACCAATTGATAGCAACTCACATAATTATTTAAAAGAACAGTCTCTTACTTTTATTAATTATGTTAAAGAGTTGAAAGATCCACATGGTGTAAAACTTATCGCCGGTGGTAGAAAAGCAGGTTTCTTAGGTTTAATTGTAAATTTAATTAATATATTCGATTACTATTATGAGGTGGAGGGTAAAATAGATTATCTGTTAACATTTAAATTTAGTCAAGATTATATTGAAACTTTTTTTAGTGCGATCAGAAGCCGTGGGGGATTTAATAATAATCCAAATGCCAAACAATTTGAAAGTGCATATAAACGACTTTTAATTAGAAATGAAATTAAGATTTTTGATACTTCAAATTGTTTGGCAGATGGAATAGATATTTTGCATGTATCGTCAAGACCCTGTAAATTTTTGTTTCCCCTTACAGATGATTGTGAAACTGTTCCCGCTGATGTATTTGACCATGATTATGTAAATACGATGTGGAAGTTAACTTCTTATGTAGAAAATGTGGTGGAATACATCAGCGGATTTGTTGCAAACAAAATACTGAAATTGCAGTTATGTACAATATGTAAAAAATATTTAATTAGTGATAAGGAATTACTATTAATTAAAATAAAAAATAGAGGTAAGT
>JABXWE010028968.1:0-17637 GCA_014611495.1 Limonius californicus | reverse complement strand
ATAATTCATTTTTATTACAAAATACTTCTTATTAAAGAAAGATAATATGTAGAAAATGTCACCAAATGTCACAGGATTACACAAATAATTACTAACACTGACATGCCAACGAGTGGCAATTGTTTCGGTTTCTTGAGCCATGCCAACGAGTGGCAATTGTTTCGGTTTCTTGAGCCATGCCAACGAGTGGCAATTGTTTCGGTTTCCTGAGCCATGTCGCCTACGTTTTTTCCCATCTTCTGTGTAAATTTACGGAAAAACATTAATATCTCAAAATAATAGTGTAATAGATACGGCAAACATAATATTTTCTGAAACAACACACTTTAAGCTTTTCAACGGCAAAATAATATACAGGGTGTTGTATTTAAGAAATTCAATTAAAATAGAATTGAAAATAGAGATGTTTGAACAAATATTTTGGACACCCTGTATAATTAAATCAAAAAGTGAAGATAGTTTAGGATAAACTAGGTCAACATTAGATTACATGTAAATTTGTCAGGGCAACTAACAAACAGTGGCGGAGATATAACAGTTTAAAGATAGTATGTTTTTGAACAAATATTGCTTTTTAAATTTATAACTTGGCAAAGCTGCATTCGACCCACACACAAATTTCAAGTTGAATACAGAACCCACAGAGGCTTTTTTTCCCACATAAAAATGTAGGGTATTCCATTTAAGAAAAATATAATTTTTGGTATTGCTCTTTTTTGATACACCCTGTATACTTGAAAATAATTTTGGGTTGTAGCAGAGATGAAACGTTAAAAGTTTTATTAAGAAAATTTTCCCATAAGTTCAACGGTTTAGTAATTATTGACCGACGCGCGCTTCTTGGACTACCCTGTATATATCCAGAAAATTTAAAGAAACAGAGGTCACTGTAAATTGTTTATGGGTTTTTGTCTTCTTGTCGGGAATATTTACAATTATAAATATTCCTTTGTCCTCTATGTGATCGATAAGCAAATTCACTAGTTCTATTCGTCGGCAAGCTCCCGAAATTCCAATAATGAAAGCAACCTAAAATAAATAAAAAAAATAAGATTAATTGTTACTTGTTAGTTGTACATTATACAGGGTTCCCCATATTAGACCACCCACTTTGATATTCGATTCAAATCTAAGCAAAGTATGTGTTTAGTTTTTTCTTTAGTAGGTTAAAAGAAGTCGTTTTTGGGATTACATTTTATCTACTAGGCGTCTCTCTAATACCAGTTAATCAATTGTTACCGTCATAAATCCGTGGCAGTGTCACCAACGATAATTTCTCCATCAGAGTTTTAGAATTTTTGATAAATTATGGATTATTCAGTGCAACAACGTGTGTTTTTCGTGGAGATCTTCATTAGAACTGGTTCAGTAGAAGAAATTCGGCGAGCATTTCGACGGGAGTTTGGTAACAATAATAGGGGTAATGCGCCTATGCGCAAAAAATCTGGACGTAGAAGAACAGTTCGTACGCCTGCAAATATTGAACGAGTGACTACTGCTTTCACAAGAAGCCCTAAGAGGTCTGCCAATCGGCAATCACTTGCTCTAGGAATATCTAAGGGAAGTCTTCACAGAATCCTTCATAATGATTTAAAATTTCATCCTTACAAATATCAAATAGCATAGCACCTTAGCAATCGAGATAAGGAAGCGAGATTAAGATTTTGTAAAGAATTTTTAAATCGGCATCGAGAAGCAATACACAATTTGTTAATGACCGACGAAGCAAATTTTCATTTGGATGTCGTTGTTAACAAGCAGAATTTTAGATATTGGGGAGCTGAAAATCCGTCGTTGTTTGGCGTGGTGTAGGATCAATTGGTACGGTTCTTATTTTTTTGAAGATGAAAATAGCCGTTCTGTAACAGTCAATTCCGAGCGCTACACGTTTCTCATCCTAAAACTGACTAGACGGAAATTATTAAATAGTGTTTTGTTATTCCAACACGATGGAGCAACAGCCCACACAGCCAGAAACACCATGAGAATCCTGCGAGAATTTTTTAACGACCGTATAATTTCTCAATTTGGAAATTTGCCTTGGCCCCCCAGGTCCCCCGATCTCACGACACCCAATTTTTTCTGAAAAGGTTTTTGCAAGTCGCCCTGTGACAATTGAAGAACTAAAAGACCGCATTCGAGAAGAAATCACACGAATAGATGAAGATTTGCTTAACCTGGTGATGCATCAGTTTGCAATTAAAATTGAAAGTTGTATTCAAGTTGATGGAGGGCATTTAGAAGACATGATTTTTAAAAGTTGAATAAATGTTTAAGTCAGTAATAAATCCCATATAATTAGCTGTACATTAGCGAAAAAAAAGATTTTTTTAGTCGACTTAGAATGATTTTATCCGAATAATAAAGTGGGTAGTTTAATATGGGGAACCCTGTATATATTGTGATTACCTTCATCATCAAATATTTGGCATCATCTGCTTCGACCAAAAATTTGTAAAATTGATCTCTTTTTAATATCTTAGATTTCTTACTTTTGCTTCCATCAGTTTTGCGTTTTAGGAAAGCTATTAGTTTTGTGTATTCTTCTATGTTTACATTTTCGTTTATATTCAATATAGATTTTCACGTCGAATAATGACTCCATAGGCTGGAAGCTTTATAAACTTTTGATTTTCCCATAAAATACGCCAGCATCACATTATCGGATGGTTTCTTTATCTTTTTTTCATTACACCAAGATTTAAAACTGTTGTATGTTATCCCGTATCGTTCTCTTGATTTTGTCGGTAATAAAGCAGACACAGCTTGATTCGCCGCGTCTAAAATTTCAGGAGGAATGTAATCACTATTATCTGAATCGCTCATTTCTCAATTTATTTCACTTAACACAGCACAATGAACATACGCAGGCACGCGGAATTAATAATGCGTTTTTTTAATGGCGCTCAAAAACAATGAAGCAATCAACAAACCTTAGCAATGCGCTTAGCAACGTCGTAAAATGACGACTTGACGTTATAGTATCAATTTTTTATAAATTTTAATCACGTTATAATAATTTTTTCAGTGAACAGTTGTAGGTAAAATGTTGTTTATATCACGTGCCGAAAACAATTCCATATAGTCGTGCAGATTTCTGCAAATTCTGCACTTGTATGTAATGAATTGTTTTCGGCACTTGTTATAACAATAACTATTTTGAAACAGAACGGAAGCTTTTTCCTTGTCCACAGCTTTGTAAATGTCATTTTGAGACCTCTTTTTATAAGATCCGGTGTTCAAGCGAGGTTTATAACCCGTTGGAATGATGTTCCTATTCACCCCACTTAGCCTACAGAAACTCATGAATCTGCAAAAAATTCATTAAACCTACATTATGAAAATAAAACCATAATATTTTATGCATCATATGACAGTGTATTCTAACCAAAGATAACAGTACTAAGGTGACTCACCCTATTATCTATGCTTGCAAAGTTTGGACACTAAATATTTTTGAATACTTATAGGATTGTGAAGATTTTAGTTTTTTTTTAATTTTCGGTTTAGTTCATTACTAGTGTATGACAATAATTATGCTACAGGATACCTAATCAACTTCCTGTGGCACTAAGATTTCAGTATACACCCTCTAAACGTCAATTTTAATAGGTAACTTCACACCATGACATTTACTTATACTTATATATCCTCCATCGAAACATTTGAGTTACAATTGACCCGATTCCCATTTTAGCAAATTATCGTAAATTCTAAAACTTTCTGACTTCCTGTTCCTATTCGCATCGCCGTTTTTAATCACCCAGTTTTACGGTACAGGGAAGTATATTGTTGGATCTAATGATAACGAAAAGACACAAAACTCGGGTTTTTACAATTTATTTCACACACTTGCACGAAAACAAAACCTTTTTTATAACGGTTACATGTTAGTATATAAACATAAACAAAAACTCTCTGCCCAAACATGAATGCCAACTTAAAAATGGCTGGCTTCTTAGCGGGAGATTCGAATTATGTCATAAACATCCAACATATATATTTCATACGCAGATTGAATAAAATTGGTAATACTTAAACGCATTGTTGTAATGAATGACTTTTAACAAACATATTAAGCAGTTAAATATGACTTTATGGGTAACATGTACTTAATGAATGAGAAAGTACCCAATAATCAGCAGATTAATCTTCCGTTAACCAGCAGATTAATCTTTAAAAACGTTTGATTTATTTTGTTCTGCTCAGATAAATACATTTGCAAAAAGTGATATTCTGATGCCATTTTAATAAATAGCGATATTTTTTGTAAGGCACAGTAGCTGTATCTAATTACACAATTATTTCCAGAATGCAGTGGAAACGCTTAAAGAATGGAGGAAACTGGTTACTCCTTATTTCACCAAGTGCTTGTGTCAATCGAAGGTGAATCCAGACCTTGTGGAACGCTTTTTTCAATCTGGGGAAATTCCTAACGATCCCTGTTTTAAGTGTTTCGTAAAGTGTTGGGGAGAGGCAGCTGGTATAATTACCCCTACAGGAAATGTGGATACGACTGTATTTAAGAGTAGTTACGGAATAACTGATAAAGTAATCCGTAAATGTCCTGATACTAATGAACTTGATATTTGTCAAAAGGCATACGATTTACTTACCTGCGCCCTCGATGCCGTGTTTGGAAACTCTAGAAATCGTATTTCTATCGATCCTGAGCCTGCTTTCGTTCAAACTGAACTATGGAGTTTTCTTCGATAAATTTTCATATCAACGTTTGATGTAATACTAACGAATCTTTGGCAATTGTTTGTTAGTTATCTATGTATAGCTTAGTTGCTACAGTTATTTTTCAGTTTAAAATATAAAATATTTACTTCTAAACGCATAGCTGAGCAGATGCAGGGCATGCAATTTTCGTATGAGTTTTTCAAACTATTTCATATGTGGTAGAAGCCAGCGTTCAAATAGCTTGATAAACCTAGACCGATTCTTAACAAGTGACGTCCAAATTTTTAATAAAGCTGCACAGATTGTCTTAAGGCATAATCAATTTAAAAATCTGTTAAATATTGGTGGAATACATTAAAAAAATGTAGAATAGACATACCATATACCTAGATTTCTTTAAAATAAAATGAAGTTTCAGAACCACACAAAGAACATGAATTCGTGGTTTTTGAAAAAGAATCAAAATTTGTGTTGAGGTTCTACTGGAAACATGTTTATTGCAAACAGAACGGCGGCGTTGGCAAGGTAGTTTCCATTTTTGTTAAATCTGTGCAATCGTCAGAGGCACATTTATTATTTCTTTTCAGATATGAAACAACTACAATGTAGTGATAGCTAGACCCCCTTAAGGCAGCCTGCCCAGCTCTGTTGTATGAAAGTTCTTAAAATAATCCGTCTAGGCTTCTAAGTCATAAGTCTACCAAACGTCTGCTTTTACCAGATGTGAAAGTCTTTTACAAACTTCCGGACCTTAACTTATGCATTTGAAAGTAATTATTACGAGTTTTATAGTAACAAAATCGAAGCAACTGAACTAGTTCTTAAATAGCTGATTAGGGGTTGTGTAAAAGCCTACGATTTGTTTTCTATAGTTAAAACTTATTGAAAATTTTACTGATTGTACTGTATTCCTAGTAGACTAGTTTCAATTTGTATTAACGTATGGTCGAACGGAACGTTGTATAATAATAACAGTATCACGTGAAACTGAAGGTATGGTAGACAAATAGTGTAGTTTCCTAAATATACATAAACATAACCATAGTTTTTGGTAAAACGTTAGCTCGTATACGTCGCTTGCGCTGTTTTTTAAGCACGGATGACTAAGGGTTTCGTCGTGGATCTTTATAAAATAATTTAGTATTTACAATTAAGTTGAGAAAATTGCACTATTAGGTACACTCATAGGTATCACATTAGGCATTTTCTAGAAGAGACATGTTTTTTACAAAAGCAGGAAAAATTGAAGAGCAATCGATTGCAAACATAATTTTTTATGCAGAACATAGTAAACAAACATCTAACAATTATTACCAGCATGAAAATGTTTTTCTATTAATAAAATGTATTATTGATTATATTTATATTCACCAATTTTAATTAAAACCATATCTTATACACCCACAATAAATACGCAGACGGTTGGTAAAATGGTAAACTGATGTCGTTGTGTCCAATTTTGACTTTCATGTAGCTATTAAATCAATAATTTTTTTATATCTCAATGTTTAAATGCGTATATATATATATATATATATATATATATATAATTTCAAGCAATTGTTGTTATGAATTTTATAGATTTACGTAACTGTATAATGTATGTAATAAAATTGAAACAAAAAATGGAATTTTATCTTCATAATCGTTAGTTAGAGACCTTATAATATTATATATGATAAGAACACAGAGAACAATGAAATTTCATGGTTTATTGATCTCCGATGATGTTAGGGAAGATATTTATAAACCCGTTTCGTATCCATTCCTCGTGTCCCCTACATACGGGAGAAATGCGCTTGTATTTATTCTGTTTCTGAAGCTGCACTAGAACTTATAGCGTCTACAAAAAATATGAATAATATAGTATATGCTTGTGTTATTACTAGCATTGAAAATAATTTGAATAATTTATATGTAGATAACTTGTCACGCGCCTCATAACAAAGACAGCCGGCTGAATGAAATCACTTTAATTCTTGGAAATAATTTTTTATATTATTTTGCTAAACGAATACTGTTAAATACATTAAATCACCATCATAAGTATTTCATCCTTTAAAATACACACGCAGCTCTAAAATCTAAAAATTTCAGTTGAAAGTTGCTGTTTGTACTCTATTTAACAAAATTATTTAAACATGTTCTTCACCACCGATTCCACTGCCCTTCACTTACACAATTCCAGCGTTTTATTACAAAGACCAACTACATAAAAATTCAGAGATTTATATTACTTTAAAAAAATCAATTTCTTCCAACGATTGTGTTGTTCAGGGCATATTTTACATTTTACACAAAGCTTTTTTCTTATTTTTAAACAAACCACTAAAAAAAGCGTAGGGTTTAATCAATAACTCAAAATAGTGGTATAATGAGTAAAACATCAATTTCTTTTGCATAGCTTAAGCTATATATTTGTGCCATCCTACTAAAATATCATGAGATCAGAACAATTGAAATATCTTACGATTTTTTAAATCCTGCATCTTTTCAATCAATACCATCGTCTAAGTGAATTATATAATATTCTAAATCATATGTGTGACCCAACTGGCAAACGTATTTTATGAGATCTACAGTACCATTCAAAAAATTTCACACCTACAAAATTATACATTTTTGCTATAGAACAATTATTTCACTAAATCTTTCATAATAATTTTATTTCGCCAAAGCTAAACAGATAAATAATGTTGTGCTTTTTATATGCCGCTCTCCTGTCGGTCTCGTTGGTTTAGTGGTGGACACGGGTTCAAACCTGGCTGAGGTCGGTGAAATGATTCTGGCGGGGAAATATCCAAAAGTACGCCTTCGTCGGATAAGAAGTAAATCCGTAGGTCCTTGCAATGTGTGACACCTTAAAAGTCACTACTGGGCTTGGAACTACTCCAGATAGGCAACATTCATAGTAAGGGTGCGCAATAGGTCAAATATAGCCTAAGTGCATATTAGAGATGCTTGGAAAACTGTGGTTTAGGTTTCAATTTACATAGTGAAGAACGCATGGTCAAAATATTCTAAAATACGAAGGTGTAGGGACCTAGATGGGGTAGTGCGAACAACCGCTGTCAGTGAAATGCGGCTCAGTCGGCCGCGGAATCAAAAATATTATTTCCCTGCTAACTGACTATAAAACCATGCCCAACTTCCGCTTTTATTAGGGAAGCACCGATATCGGTAAATAATCGGTAATCCGTCACATCGGCCGTTTTGCCGATTACTCGATATCGTCTTTTCAATCGATTAATCGGATTTGATAATCGGTCATTCTCGTTTTTGTTATTATTTCCGGATACGTATGCTGTAGCATGACAAGAGACATTTGAAAACGTATTGGATTCGATATAGATTCATAATTGTGATTAATAATGAAGCATTATAATAAATTACTTACTATTAATTACAATACACATTTCATATCACAATACATAAATACAGTATAAATAATCGGTATCGGCCGATTAATCGGTAATCGGCTAATTTGTTTATAGGTACAACCCTAGCATTTATTGATTTTCCAAAAGCAAAAATGATCAAGCAACAAGTAAAGCATTTATAAATCTTTATATTAAGCAATACTGCGTGTATGAGAAATAATTGGAATTTACATAGTGCACCTCAGAAAAAATGTAATACTTTAATTATTTTCTCTTAATTTAATTGAAATATGAGGATAATTTTTGACAGTATATATTTTTATTAAAAGCTTCATCAATAATATTCTTGGAGTGAAAAATAAATTATAATACAATGTAATAAATGTAAAACCAAGAATCAGCGTCACCATCAATCGTCTATTTCTTCTTTATGCATATTGTTTTGTTCTACCTAATATTTTTTTATAATGAATCGTGGAGTTGCCAAGGGCAATCCTATGATTCTCATATCATCCACCTTATCCCGGCTCAGCACATTTCGTGCTATTTACAAGTGTAACATGCCCCACCCTTGAAAAACGTTATAACCCAGACAACACAAGCACCCAGGGAAAGTGCGGTGTTCAGGATTCGAACTTGAGCGATTTTGGTGGAAAAACTCCGAAGCCAAGCGCTGCGGCCACTACTCTACCGCGGTTCCCATTGTTCTACCTCCTGTGATCAATACTTGTGGCTTCATCACTGGTGATGGTTCAGTTTATTTATTTAGTTATAATGTTGATAAAAGTGGAGCCTACTATCACCTTGTTTAATTCCAAACCATACATTTTATATGTTAATACTTCACGTGCATTGGTATGATTGTTATTAGTATTTGGTTCTTTTACCATCTGTATTAGCCTTCTATTTACACTACATTGTTCTAAGGTTTCAATTATATCAGAAGCTGCACGATGTCATAGAATTGTGAGATATACACAAAATAAGGAGCAGAGGCTTGTTGAACTCTATGGCCTTTTCTAGTAGTTGCTATATTACGAATTTTACTCCCCCTATGGATCTATTTTGTTGGAATTCTTCCTGATCCTTTGCTACTTTAATTTTTTAAAAGTTTTACTGGCTATTTTAGCAACCTTGCTGTTCTGCTCAGTAGAAATAATCCCTCGTAGTTGAAAGGTTTTCGTTTAGAACCTTTCTTTAAAACAATAACAATGATACTTGTTTTGCACTGATCTAGTACGTTTCTAACCGTAGGAGTTTCTGGAATAAAGTTGTTGTTTATTTTAGCTTGCTCCCGCCTTATTTTTTCATTTCATTGGTGATTAGATTTATAAATGAAATACACGTTTAACATTTCAAGCGTTATTACAATTAACTAAAATAATTAGCAATAATCACAACAAGCTCGTCTTATTGTACAACATCCTTCTTTGACGTATTATAGTTTAGATGATTTTGAAACCAGCAGCTGAATAACTTATCAATCTCATCAGAACGATTTAAAAATTAATGAGCGCACCTTGGTTGATGCTTACGACATATAATTAACGTGCGTTAAGATGTCCTAGAAATTAATCTTATGTATTTTATTCACCAAACAGAAACAACTTTCTTTTAACTATAACTGGTACTAACTTAATTAAGCAATCAAAATGGGAAAAGATGCTTTAATACCATACTAGTTTTATTTCAAGTTATATTGCCAAGGATTACCGTTCTTCGGAATATATTAAATGTATTATCGTAATTAACCCGCATAATTAGATAAAAAATACTTATATTTGCGTTATTAGGATATATAACGTGATATAAATAGAATTAGATTGAAAATAGAAGTGAGATCAAAATGTTTTAATAATATCGAGTACGTGTTTGCAAATAGGATGTTGGATTATTTAAAAAATGGCATTAAAATTCCTTCTGCTTGTTACAGGAAATTCTTAAAATAGCTACCCAAATAAATTTGCACTGTAGTAGTATTATTTGAAACCGATATCTTCCATGATTTGTTGGCATGAAAACTTTTACTATGTATAGTTTCCTTCGAGTTATATCGATATTGCCTGACAAAAGAGTGTCTGGTAATTCCTGGTTAACCGTTAACGAAGTTGTAAATGTGGGTAAAATAACAGATGCGACTTTAGGAATTTCAGTTGAAAGTTCAATATTTTCAATCATCAATTTGTTACGGACCAAACGAGCTTTTTCGTCCACCCGCAACAGGATAGGTTAAAAAGGCCTACGGCCTAGCTCAGAGGAGTAGAGGTGGTCCACATAAATCGCTTACGGAAGGGAAATCTATGTAGCTGTGTACAGAGTAGGTCCAAATTAGCGGGCGCCACCTTCCAAATCACAGCTAATTGCAGGTTCTCGTGGAAGGCGGAGAAGCCAGCAGCTTACGGGAACCGGACTCACCTTTATTGTGCCTCGTCCTGTACATAAAGCTTGCAAAGTTCATGCACACAAAGATAAAAAATACACAAAAATAAAAGATATGGTAATTTTTTAAGACAAATATAATTCAACTATTTGAAATAGGTGACACAATACGAAAACAAAGACTATATTGCCAGTGATAATATTTATAATTTAATACAATTTTGTTAGAACGTTCGAAGTGAAAAAGGCGTGCCGTCAGTGGCTTGCGATATTTAATTTCTTAGAACACATTTACGCAGCCAGTGGCGTCGGAATTTACAATTTAATACAATTTATGATTACATTTTACATTTAACCAAAAGAAGAAAGCACAACTGGCGACTGAAAGTCGCTTTAAGACGCACTAAAAAAAAAAGGTTCAGCACTTGAAACTTGAAAATGAAACTCGGAAAAAGTTTTTCACCAGACAGTGACTATTTATTTTACCTTCATTTTCGTTGAAGGGAGTAGAGAGAGAGGCAAGCACAATTTTGGGGTGATCTTAAGATCTTCGGGAAGCGGGAAAAATTCGCTGGCACGCCCCTGAAGACTGGATCGAATCGAGTCAACGTTAAGGGCCAAATGTGTTTATCGCAACAGCGGCACAACCAGAGGGACATGAAATGGGCTCGATATGAATCCGCCAAAAGCGACCAGCAAATTCGTAATGAATTGCCTTCCCAGGGTTAAAATTCCAGCGTGTTGCTTTAATCCGACACTTGTCGATGGTACTGTTCACCCCACGGTGAAAACAGCTTTACGAAAATCAAGCGATGGACACCCCTCGAACACCCAAGCCGCTCCTGCAGTACTTCATTACGGCGCTTATCGCAAGCAACCGGGCCGAAGCAGATGTTAAATTCGACTCCAGAAGAAACGCAACGCGAACATGCATTGGCCAAAGAGATTACACCGCATTGCGAAATATGGCGCAATAATCCTGGAACAATTTAACACGTGCGACTCCCGGCCATCCTGTCAACACAGAATCTCAAGAATTGTTTTCGATCGGCAAATCCAGCCAACAAACGGAACTGTTAAAGACTTTGCGAAAGTAGCCTCCCATAACTCAATCTTAAAAAAAAATAAAATAGCGATCGACTTAAGAACGGTAATTAAAACAGAATTTTGATTCCTATGAAGCGGCAAAACTTAACGAACATAATAAATTTTATTTAGGCATAAATATTTATTTACACTTTCTAATATTAATAAAATTACAACATAGAATTATATATACATAAAACATAAAATATATTACTCTGGCGTATTTATTTTACTTATGACTGGAATTGTCTACCCAACTTTTCTATACAATATCGTGGGAGTCGTAGCAAGTTTCGTTTGAGTAACATATATTTCCGTTTTATTGGTAATATGTTTTAATGTTATGGAGATACTCGCGACGCCGTACTTGTAATCTGGTTGATTCCATAATAATTTGATGCTTGTTTATAATTTTATGTTTAAATCACATACGATTAATAATTCCCAGCAATGTACTTTTGAAACACTTTATAGCAGTATAATATTCATTCAATCTTTGATTTCACAATTTTACCGTAAACAAGCAGTTTTCCCGGTATATTTGATATATTTTTCGCCGAATTAAATGTTCACTATCAGTCCACGGTGTCCATTTTTTTAAATTCGTTGTAGTTAAATATCTACTTCGGACAGAAGTTCATGAACAACTGCCTTGCATTGTTTATTTCTTAAGTTTATAAATTAGGTCAGTAAGGCAGACAAAGGGCAATGATGTAATGTAATTTTTGAAACGTAACTTACTACTCATGCATGCTAATTAAGGAACCTAATTTTATACATAGTTTACTAGTTTTAACATAAATAAGAATAGTTCACCTAAACAGGGTAATCTTGAATAATGAATTAAAAACAGAGAATTTAAGCTTTTTGTTTGAGTCACAACCCCTAGGTAGCCCCAGCCTCTTTAAATTTACAAGTAGCTTGTAAATCGTTGTTCTACAAGTACCTTTTTAAAGCGAATAACGGTATAATTTGCAGTAGATTGTAATACATTAATATGGAAGAAATTAATGAATTGTATTTTCTAAGTGCTTAAAGCTACTTCATACGTATATTAGGGAAACTTCTTAATAGATTTTTTTAAATGTTTAGCGTAGTAACTGTGTTATTAGTTGAACATGACGAACGTGTTGTGTTACTTTATTATTGAATTTATTATCCAATCAGAAAGACTTGCAAGCTACATTGCACAACGTTGGAAGAGATATTATTTTCCAGAAGACTACGACACTTTAATAATTGATTTAGCCCTGTATAATAGCTTCCTTAAGAATTTTGAAAACTGGAGAATAACTTAAAAAGGATGTATGAACAACGTAAATCCTGGATTTACAACAAATTTTTGAATTGGTACTTTAAAGGCCGGCATTTCAATGTCCCGAAAAAGTTCTAGATAAGCTAACAGACAAATTCATCCTCATTGGTACGGTACTTTCTGTCTTCAAATCGTTTGATAGTCTACGTCAGAGGTTAGTTTACTTATTCCATACCATTAAACTTATCGGGCAGTAGAAGCAGCCGCCGACAGTACTATTTCGGCAGGATAAGGCAGCTACGAGTGTGTACAAGGCGATACAAAATATTTCGAGCAGATGTAAATGTAAATAAAGTGTTTATAAAATTAATACTATTTTTCTGGTGTAGTAACTAATAAATAGATAAATTTTACAAATGGAAGAAGCGGAAATTGTTAGTCATTTAAATTCCGACCGTAGGCTTATTGCAGTAGTCATCTTGATTTTTAGAATGTTATAAATTCTTCAGATCCAGTGGTAATTAAGCAGTAAGAATTTGGCCGATACCTAACCAAAGGGATAAGTTGTACTGAAAGACGCAACAACGCTGTCGGGTAGTTTTATCTTAGGGGTTAATTTATACCGCCTGGCAACTGTCAGGCTTTTCTCGGAACATTGAAAGACCGACCCTAAAAGAAATAGTTCTTCTAAGTTTAAAGGTTTTTGGGAAGAACGAAAAACTGGAAATCCGCAAATCCGACGCCCTGATAGATCAGCTGAAACAAGATCACTACATACGGTTAAAACCCGTATTTATTGGTATGTAACGGACCAGTAAAGTTTTCGATATATAAAAGTAAATTAGTGTTACAATGTATGCTTGGATTAATAATATAACTCAGTGAGTTCCGACTGTTCACTATCAAATCGAAGCTCGTGGAAGAAATATGCAATATCTGCGCGGTCCGCTCTGCATATGAGGTCACATAACCGCTGTCAATGGGCAAGAATGCAAATAAATACGTGTATATGCGTGTTCGGGTTCATTGTTACAGTGGTCATACAATAAAATAAACATAGAATTCTTCCACTGATACGGTCTGCAATAAATAAAACACAGCAAATTTATTGCGAAAAGTATTCTGATGTATAGTAGATGTAACAATAACGTCAGATATAAATAATTTACATTTTCTAGGTTATAAAATTATAAACTTCATGTTCCTTAAGATTCAATATCACAAAAGTCATTTGCAAGATATTCCATAACTGTTTTACTATAAAGAAGTTCTATTTACTGTGTTAAAGTTATCACCTTAGTTTCAGATATAGCGGAAGGTTTTATAAATAGAAATGTATAGGATACATTAACTCGTAAGCTTTTCCAGTTTTTCTCTTCAAGTAATATATAAAGTTTTTACTGCAGAGATGTGTGGGTTCGAGTTAGGTTGGTTACGTGTAGTAATCCTTGATGAATACATGGATCATAGTAAAGTGTTGATTCCAAATAATAGTAAAGATGTCAATTTGCGGTACCTTTCAGGACTTGTAAATATTCGTTAGTTTTACCGAGTACCGGTTCACTTCAGTGATTACGCAGTACCACCACACCATCGGTTAACTAGTACATAGCTGTTTCATATTAGTAGACAGTAGCAAAAATGATAAATCTGCAAATACCAACTATATCTACTTATTGTAAGCAGGCAGTAACATTATACCTTTATTGAACATTTATGTTTGCAATAACTCATGGAAACATCACAAAATACATAGTATGTATGCAAGAAGACTAAAAAAAAGAAGAATGGAAAGACCTAGAATATATAGAGATAGAGAGAGAGAGAGAGAGATAGAGAGAGAGAGAGAGAGAGAGGAAGACTGCTGGGAAAGACACCAAGCGAAATGAAAATACTAGCAATGAAAAGGAAAGAACGACTCCCTAAGGCAGGAAGATACGAGAAGAAGAAAAAGATACCAATGTTGCAACAGACTATTCGCTTCAGGCGAGTTAAAATTGAATAACTATTAGGAAAGTAACAAATGGAAACGGTCGTGATTTATACTCGTATATAGAAAATCAGAAAATGGAATTATGCGAAGAGTTTAAGTACTTTGGAGTAACATTGACAAATTGAGCATTGAGCAATATAGATATTAGAAACAAAATAAACCAAGAATAATCAGCTATAAGAATGATCAATTCATTACTTTGAAGCGATCAAATGTCGAGAAAAAACAAGTTAACTATCTATAATACTTTAATCGAAAGTATAGCAACATATGGGTCCAAAACATGGGAGTTAACAAAGCAGAACGAAATGAAACTATTGACTCTGCAGACCTTCTCAGGAGACGCTGCAAAATTTCACGAATAGAACATATTATAAACGAGGAAATTCTAAATACAATGGCAGTAGAAAGAACAATTATTGATACATAAAAGATTAATGTTGTTAATTGTTGCATGCGCACATAAAAAGAATGTCCGAAGATCGGTGGCCATAGAAGGCATATAGCTGGAGGCTCCCATACAGAAGGAAGCGAGGAAGCCAAAAACAACATGGTAACAAGGGGTGTATTCAGCCATGGAAGTAAGACAATGGAAATTGGAAGATGTAAATGATAGAAATACCTGGCGTAGAAGAACCGAGAAAAGTCGGCAGATATAAAAAGACTCGGATTATATATATATATATATATATATATATATATTGCCATGATATTACTGACACCTTAAATAATAAATACCATAAACATTACGTTTGTAAACTAATTATACTAATTTTACTACTTAAAAGGTTGTTGAATCGAAGTTACAGCAGATTATTTGCTTGATAATTCATTTCCGATGTGGTATGTTAGCATCGTAATTTCTATATGTGGAGACATCCTAGTACAGGTGGAGTTTTTCTTTTTGTATGTCATTGTTACACAGGTATTATGTATCGTTGATAAGATTGGTACAGGCAGATTCTGAAATTATTATGTAAATTTTAAAATTCATATAAAGTTATCATTTGAACAAGGTTAAAATGTTAATTTGAATATTTAAACGAGTTTGTAATGCAACGATAATTGTTCTTATGATTAATTTGATATTAAAGCAAGCTTTGTAATGTGTTATGCGACTAGATTTGTTTGAAATTAAGATAGAAATTAAAATTTATTAAATTTGTAAGGTTAACGTTATAATTTTGGACCGACTTCAATGGAAAGGTGATTTAATAATTGAAATTGTAATTAAAGGAACTTTATTTATGTGGAGAAATATGACTCCAATGTTTCTTTATTGTTAAATAAATATTATAAAAAATTTAAGTAGGTAGTTATATGAGATTTCTTATTATACAACTAAATTATGTCATGTGAGATGTCAAAACGTAGGAAAAATGATCAGCTATGTAATTGTGTACTTAGATTTAACTTTTGAATTTCCATAAGAAAATTATTTATATAATTAATATTGTAATTCAGAATTGTCATTACTTTAATTTTTATCATTGGTCAGTTTTAAAATAGTTGAAAGTATTCTTGAATCTTTATTGGTTTATATTTAAAACAAAATGCAAGAGATTGAAAAATTTTGTAAACAAGAACAGACGTGTAAAATTTAACTCTGATAAATGTGTTTAAAAGTGTTTGTAATAACTGAATAAATACCTGTTATAAAATTTTAAAGTGCTTTAATGTATTCTACGATGGAACTATGCTGCTTCGATGCCTGATTTTGAGTGATTGATGGAATCTAAGTAGTGAAGGCTGTAACGGGTTCGTTTGAGACGTACTTTGGCTTGCATTGATACCTGGAAATCTCTAATTTTGTGCTGGGTTCAAACTTCTAAAATCTTCGGATTTGTTATATTTCTGAGGTTATGTGAGAACTTCAAATATTAAACAAAACAAATTAACCTTTATTAATATAAATACAATTCATAAGAGAACTTTCACTTACTTGTGTGTTGTTCAACGTATTAATGAGAAACCAGTACTATACAAGATAATTGAAGAAATCATCTTTCTACTAGTGGAAACCGTAATATAGCTTACTAAGCAAGAACGTCCGGTCGTATACAGAGCTGCGTGTGATATCTACGCGCACTACAGGATTGGATCAAGGAAAATTTTGTTTTCAGGTATTTCTAATAAGAAAGTTAATTTTATTTTTTATTAATCAAGAAACTAAATGTGTATTAATTTGTTAAATCTGCATCGGTACAAATTTTATTGAGCATAATTAATTTCTTAATTTGATATATTTATTTAGAATTTGAGTCATTTAAATACCTGTCGTTTGTCTTTTTATGTCTCTGTATTTAGAAGCATATGCAGTATCCTGAGATAGTAATCAACGATTATTCTTGAGTAAGATAGGTTTTTTATGTGAAAAATATTTGCTGTAATTAAGAGCTAGCAACATTTCTGTTATACCGGGTTGAATGAATGTCTATGGTGTTTATTTAAAGTGAATTTTGATTTAAATTTGTAATTTTGTGTATACAGGGAAAATTCCCTTATTTGACTAATAACAATTATTATCACTGCGAAAGCTATAATCACCATAGCAAATTTTATGGCACCTCCAACGTAGGGGCTTTATAGCAATATATAACAAATGGTTTTTCATGTTTGTATTAGTAATTTCTAAGTTTGATCGGTAACTCTCTAAAAGTTTGTCAGGTTCTATATAAACTAACAAGTAGCTTACTATTGAGAATCAGTCAGTATTCGAAAAAGCAGCATAATTTTTATTCAACTTTTAGATATTTCGCTTAATTTTAAATTGAACAACAATATATTTTTTTGTAGATAACCTACTTATTCTCAATAATAGTGCAAATCGACTTTGTTGATGAGTTTTCAATGGACGA
>JABXWE010028967.1:0-18066 GCA_014611495.1 Limonius californicus | reverse complement strand
ATATATATATATATATATATATAAAACTAGAAACGTTTGGTATAATCTTTTGGTCTTAGTAATTTAAAATATTAGATGTTGTGACTTGTAAGTACTTACCCCATTGCCTCGTCCAGTGGATCTAAGTTGACGCACAATATAAACAAATCTATGAAACACACACCCTTGCATCCGACTGCTAGATCTGCCCATCTTGGGGAAAAAATTAGTAAAGTAATTTTCACACCATCAAAAAACAGTACACTTGGTGCTAAGAAAAATAGAAAGGCCTGTGATCCTGGAAATGAGCATTTTGATTAATAAAAGGTGCTCCTAACGAATTATTGAAATTTCTTGCTATTACTGCAACTGTCTGAAGGAATAAGTACTTAGCACCTACAGCATAGAAGAAACTCTATATAATGATTACACGCAAATAAAAAAGTAGACGTAAATATAAGAACTAGGAGGCATTAGCGTCATCAGTTCTGCAAAAAATTACAATTATAAACAAATCATGAATTGGTAAAGACTATGTTGCAATGTCAAAACATTCTCTTAAAGCAATAAGTGAAAGAAAAACATAATGTTGTAGCCCAGTATGTTTCATACTCGTTGACATTCTGAAAACTAACGATAATGTTACAGAATAGTATAATTGGAATGACTAAGATGGGGAAAACCGTATCAAAAGAACTCAACGTCAGTAGGTGACTAGAACAAAAGATACTATTGTTGTACAAAATATCTGCTATTGGAGCTCTCAAATAGTAGGTAAATGATAGCTGATTAAGTGATTACAGCATCCGGTGATGCGTAAATTAAAGGAGAAATACCACAAATGGGATCCAAATAAGAACAAACAGAGATCTAATAGTGGGAAAACATGGGAATGACCTTATATTAGACGTAACTAGCAATGAAGATCTTATTAATAAAGTCAAAGAAAGCCCTCTATCAAACAGAGATATGCTTATCATGCTTCTGGAAGGAACAAACAGGCTTTCAGAAAAGGGAAGCAAAAGAATGTACTTGAATACATCAAATGTTCAAGGAAAAAATTAAATTGACTGTATATTTACGAAACATCAGGATTTTATAAACAATGTAAAAATCTTAAGAACGAGAAGAACATATTGGCATGGTTGCTTAGAAAATGTAAAACACGCTTGTAAAGGAACTGAAATAGTTATTTAATGGACATAGCTTATGATGAACGAAGATATGCCATCCCCATTCTGCTATATAAATAAGCTGATTCATACAATTTACAAAGCTATAGACCTATAACTTTGCTGTCTCAAGTGGATAAACTTTCCTCTCATGGATATTTTTTAATAAAATTAAACACAAATTGGAAATATGGAAATCTACAGAAGATGCTAGGTTTAGGACTGATTTGTGTGCAACGAAAATAATAATAGAACAGACTGTAGAATACAACATCCCTGTTCGAGTAGCTTTCACTAATTTCAGTAAAACTCTCTCTATCGAGGAGACAGAGACAATAACATAATTTATTCAACAGATTTATGATGCTGTAAATAGATTTATGTATATAAACAATTAAGATTCATACAAAGAGGAAACTCGTACTAGGAAATATCTCACCAAACGATTCAATCTAATATGTGAAGAAATATTTCAAAAAGTACCTACAATGAGATGAACCAAAAGATGCAGATAACAGCGTCTCATTTCTTGTACTAGAAGAAGACCTGATAAGTATGCTGGAAGATTTATACACAGAAGACGCAAAATCCGGCCTAAACCTCTGTAAAACAAAATGTATGACAAATTAAACTACAAACACTAATACAATTGAGTTGAAGGGACCCCAGTTGAAAAAATGTACTCAAGTATATACTTAGAATAAGTAATAACTTAGGATAAAGATGAAGATTCAGAAATTAGCCCCAAAATTGTAAGCTTGATGGCTTAAGGAAACAGTGGCATTGGGTACAGAAACGTGGTTTCGAAATAGGCAAACAAATATTACCAAAATGAAACTACCACAGAAAAAAAAACATTAGATTTTGCCCTGTAAACCTGAAGAACTAAACCATGAAACAATATAAGTCTAAGATGTAATAAGAAGAATAGAAACACTGAAATAGAACTGGACAGAGACGTTGTATGGGCATCAGAAGGATGTGTTAAGAAAGTACCGAAAGTAGCAGGGGAGAGAAGAAACACCGACAGACCACATCAACCATAGAAAGATCATTTTTAAGTACAATTAGCAGCTTTAATTGGCACGATTTAGCGCAGAATTTAAAAAGATGGATATTGTGGAGTCTTATGAAGAAGAAGAACCGACAGTATGCAAATAAGAGTTTTTTTTCTACGAAAATCTATAAAATTTCCATTACTATATCGTTAAACTTACGAGTAGGTCCCCTTTAGCTATTATCAAGCATTGGCTTAAAATATTTAATATATAAAGTCTTACAATTCCTGAACAACTTACACGAATAAAACAGAAAGAATGAAATACAAAGACGACCGGAAAAGCGGAGTTTTTACATTTCGCCGATTCACCACGAAAACACTTCTTTAAAAATTCATAGTGTCACGCACTTCCTGAGCAGGAAACTTAATGTTGATTTTATACAGTAGCACAATCAATAAACGCGGAGACCTGTGTTTTTATTGTTGTAAAGAACGCACCTTGCTGACATCTCAGAAGTGAGCGTTTGTAGAACCTTTACATCCGGGTTGTGTGGCTGATCAACTTGAAAAGTTTGGAGCATTCGACTTTACAATCCGTATCCCACGAGAATCAAACTTTAGCCGAGAGAAAAATGGTTGAATTTATCGTCGTAAGCTCTTTAGTCATGATCACACACAATCATTAATCATCTTGAAAGTAGTAGAACCCTGGAAATTTCTAAGTCCATTTTAAGGAATTTGTTTTTGCCTCCTTGCGTGTTCCTGGAATACCTAAGCGAAAAGCCTTTCATTGAATGCCTCAATGCAACGGTTTATCATGAATTTCGGAAATGTCACTTCTTAGAAATTATACTTTTTAATACTGGAACCGGAGAAGAATTTTTTTTATATTTATGGTGAATGTATAATACATTATTATGTATTTGTTAACCTAGTTTACCTTTACCTATTTTGGAAGACTTCGATATTATTTTTAAATATATTTTAAAAAAACGTTTTGTTAGGCGAAGCCTCGTTGATTCTTCTTTCCGTCTACACAATTACAAACTGCCCCGCAAGCGTCTAATTTACACATTTTAAAATATTCCGAAAAGCATTTCTACATAGCCTTAATTCGCAATTCGCATCAATTTAGAGAGCCTAAAAAATTATAGCGAAATGGTCCGAAAAGTTTAATTACTTTCCACCCGAATCCCCAATAAAATTCAGGAATCACCGCCACTTCCTCTCGACCATTCTATTCTTCTGTGTGGTAGTTTTGTGTAAAATTGCACAGAACTGAAGCTGCGAAAAATGAAAACCCAAACTTTTATTTTTTGTTAACTAAACTTTATGATAAAGCACATCGGCATGCTGTAGTGAATTTGTGTGTAAAACACCCCAAATTTTCCAAATATGTGGTCTAGCGATATTACAAAGTATAGATTTTTAATTTTTAGTATGATCAATTTTGAAACGATTTTATTTTTATGTGGTATAATTAATACAAATTTTGAAAATGTGATTTAAAATAAATAAATAAACTTTCAAATGTAACACGAACCTTTCAAAAATTTTGACTGGCATCAATAAACAATTACTAACTTACAAATCAATAATATACTAATGTACTTAACAGAAAATCGAAGTATAATTCCATAGAGTAAAATGGCCAACATTGTTTCCTTATAACTGGTAAAACCTTTATGCGCGCGCAGCAAGTTTCGTTTTTTCTTCATCCAACGTCCTGATTTCACGTAGAAACGGCTCCCAAAAGCTCTTGCTTAATTCATTCGACGGCTTCTTAAAGGCCTCCCAAGTCCAATTGGATTACACAGGATCTCCGTCGGCTTTCAGGTAATAGATTAGCTTTTACCCGTTGTTTCAGTTTATAGAATAAAGTTTATCGTAGCACGTTGCCTTTGTAGGTTATGTTGCAGTTAACCAACAAAACCACAAATCGTTGCTTCGTTGTTGAATCGTTGATAATTATTTATATTACAATCGAAGCACTTGGATAATTATTTTAATATTCTCGTAGCACTGGATTTGTTAAACTCTTCGGTAAGTAAAGCACTAATAACTTTTTATAACTTTATTCAAAACTTTAACATAAGTCAACAAAACACACACAACAGTAATTAAATTTTCAAATTTGGTTATAAAACTTTCATTGGTTCGTCGTCCTAAAATTTAGGAAGTGACGCTATCGTCCAAAATTCGCCTATTGTACCTGCTCTGAAAAATACAAGCGTTGCCATAGCAACTCAAAAAACTTGTCGATTTTGCAAACAATATCGAATCAACCTAGCAAACACCTGATAATTTTGAACAATGAAAGAGCAGCTACAAAATAACCAAATTTGCATACAAAATCTTATTTTTTTTTTTAATTAACAATTTATTTAGCAATCAGAATAATACATAATTCTATGAGCTAAAGTGCTGACGGCTACTAGATGGACTAGTAACATTTGGACATGAACAGGGAGATATCCAGTGAGACCACCTGTATAAACTTTACTAGCAAGATTAATAATTTTTTTTAACTTAAACTAGTTCACTTGGCCACAATTTTCACATGTTCCAACAGTACAAGAAGCTATCCGTAAAAAAGCCATCACACATCATACAGTTATAAATAACCATCCTAATCCGCTAATGGAAGAACTTTTAGAACCAGTAATTAACAAAAGACTTAAAAAAACAAAATCTTATAAAGTAAATAACTTAACTATGAAAACAGATATGAGAAAACTAAAATAACATATTTGGGATTCTCTCAAAAAGACACATCTTTTGAGACCAAACATGACCTATCTAACACAAATACAAAACTAATAGTTACTGACAAATTTTATAAATTATAAATAAACAATTAAATCTAAAATGAACCTTAACAAATACACACTCAAATTATCTTAACAGTCCAATACTATCATTTATTAAACATTTTACCAGGAATTAAACCGTTAAACACAGG
The DNA here is from genome assembly GCA_014611495.1 of Limonius californicus. NCBI lineage: Eukaryota > Metazoa > Arthropoda > Insecta > Coleoptera > Elateridae > Limonius > Limonius californicus. Next base: position 12,953 of record JABXWE010028967.1, on the reverse strand, counting down.
AAAATTTGGAAATTTAATAAAGTATATGACCTTTTGACCTATAAACATAAACAAATCAATTGTTAAAGCATTGTTCCTAACAACTTTACATGAAAAGATGCCCTGTCTAAAATTACATAATGGTATTTGAACCCACAATTCCCCAAGGAATAGAAATACCTAAGCAATTTGCACACATATAAAGGCAATTGTCAAAATATATTTAAATAATACATAATTAAACAAATACAACATTGTCGTTATGGGAAATACGACGAAAATCATTCTTATCCCTTGTGCTACAAGTTTACATACAATTATAACAGAATTTAAATTATAAACATTTACGTTAATATAATTGTTATTACAGCTCAAGACTCAGTAAAAATTGATGAAAGGCATAAGGACAACATTATGACCGCGGCTCCATTGCCAAATTTCCTTCAGATGAACTCAAAACTAGCAGTTCCCATATTACGACAACCCGCTTTTTCAAGAGAAACAAATTTTTGATCAACTTAGCCTTGAAAAAAATGCAATCATTCAAATGACGTTTGTTAATGTTAGTAGTGTTTATAAGCAACACATTAATAAGTTTCTGGCGTTTGAATTTGATTCTGACTTCTAAAATTTCGATTTTGAAATGGCATTGCTGTTGAGAATCCGTCCAAGTTTGATCAGCGTGCGGTAGTATAATTTTTATGCGGTGAAGGTGTGCAGCTATTGCAGATTCATACGCAAATGCAAGCAGTGTATGGAAATGCATGTATTGCGTACTCAACTGTGAAGGAATGGTGCCGAAAATTTAGAATAGAAAAGAGGGCACTATGGATGAGCCGCGACCAGGTGCGCGGTGTACTGCATTAACGGAAAACAATATGGCATGTGTGGAAGGTCTTATTAGAGAAAATCATCGAATTTAATTTAACAAAATTTCATAAATTGTTGGTGCGAGTGTAGGATCTGTCCATAGTATTGTTAGTAATCTGGGTTACAGCAAAGTTTGTTCGCAATGGATTCCTCGTCTTTGGTCTAATAAACAAAAATACTTGCTAATAGACTTATCTCTGCAACACCTCACAGACTATAGGCAAAATGGTGATGACTTTTTTGTGTCTATAGTTGCTGGTGAAAAAAATTGGTGCTATTACTATTAGCCATCCAGTAAGTTATCATCGATGCAGTGGAAACATTCAAGTTCACCACCACTGAAGAAGTTTAAAGCACAACCTTCTGCAGGCAAGGTGATGTTAATATTTTTTTTCGGCCATGGAAGACCCTCGTTGATAGAGTTTAAGGAACCTGGAGTAAATGTCAATGCAAATCTGTACAATGAAACTTTGAACAAGCTCCATCAAGCAATAAGACGGAAACGTCTAGGACAACTTACGCGTGGGTTCATTTTGCTGCGTAACAATGCTAGGCCTCATGTTGCCAATGTGGTAAAAGAAAATCTGCAACGGAAGAAATGGAGGGTTTTAGAGCATCCACCCTATATACCCGATCTATCGCGTTGCGATTTCCATATTTTTGGACCGCTGAAAAAGGCATTAAAAGGTCGGCATTTCGAGTCTGACGCAGAAGTACCGATAGCTGTGGAAGACTTCTTCAATCAGCAGCCACAAGAATTCTATGAACAGGATATACGTCGGTTAGTAAAACAATGGGATAGGTGCCTTAATTGTGACGGTTTAATTAATTAATTAATCATTTGTAATAAATTTGAATAAATTTTTTATAAAGCAGTAATGGGATATTTCAAGCTTTCGAATATTCTTGGTTCTACAAAACTACAGTTTTCACAAAGATATCGTGATTTTAAAAGAATTGAAAAAATGCTATAAATTATAAATTATCCAAATATGCAGGATTTCGACAATGACCTCCTTGATTGGTCGTAATTAGAAATTTTAGAAATACAATCTGCAATCTAGTCCAATTTGAACAGCATATCACAAAAAGAAGAATCAGAATTCCGCATTGAAAACACAATCTCGTTGTTGACGATTTTCCCTTCCACTTAACCTTGCAAAAATCTGCTTTTAGAATTAGATCATGTACATTCTAAGACTAGAAATCGGTTAACAAAGGAGATTCGGCAGCATGTAGCAATCAACAACATACCAGCCCGGCATAAAAAGTATTGTATAAAGTATATGAAACATAAGATTTCTAACAAAAAATACAATTAGTAATTTGTTTCTTTCTATATCTGTGCCAATAATTTTTATATTTTTATATTGTACCATTTCTTTATGTTGAGTAAATATTATTATAGCTTGTCTTATATTATTACACATTGTGTTTATATCCAGCTTATATTATTATATGTACTTACTTTATATACCGTGAGCGGCTAAATTATGGAGCAAGTTAAATAAAACGGTAATAATTTTTTTTTATGAAAACGCCGAGACTGGTCGATTTAATTTTTTTATTTAATTTGTTCCATTATTTAGCCGCTCACTGTATATATATATATATATATATATATAACCTGTTGATAGGTACTGGCACAGAAAAGAAATTGCATAACATTTTAACTTATTTTGGAAAATTGTTCAAATCCTATTTGCGTTCGCTGGCCTAGGGCCTCTTTTTTGATTTAGATATTTGAAATAACATCGGGTGCGTGAACTACTATTACTACAACTAAAAATACTGCGTGATTTTATATCCAACAATATCAAATAACGTCATAATAACCCAAGTTTCATAAACACGCAAAGACAGTCTGAAGCATGTGAATATCTAAGCGAACTGTTGCCTACATTTTTTAATTAAACGGCTTTTTTTTCCTGTTAAATATTTATCTGACATTAATTTCACCAGACACGTGTCGTGGAGCTCCGCATCCCATTTTGACAAATCCAAACACGGAAACACTCTGTTTAATTAATAAAGAATCTAGAGCGTGTTGTTTAAGTTTCTTTTAGTCTTTAGCAATTTCCTTGTCCTCCATTTTAGATGGAGCAATTTAGTAACTTCGGACAACATAACATGTCCGTCAATCTAGAGTCGAGTATAACCAGGAGATCGGGGCCGTGTTGTCTCCGAAACGTTCTGCGTCAAATGTGTATCTTTGTAGGCATCAGCAGCGACCAAGCCCCGTAATCACATCCCCGCAGATCAGAGCGCGCCTGGTCAGCGTCACGGGATCGATTCCGTCAGAACTCAAGTGTTCCTTAGGGAACGGGAAAGCCTATGGTTATTGCCAGCCCCACAGATACATGTTAGGATACGGAAATCATCTTATTTGATTTTTGAATTTTATTATAGTATAACTCGACGGATATGCAAAATTTGTAGTTTTTAGTATGCTTTCCGTTTTCACAACCTACTTGTTGCAAACCAACAGATATGTTATAACATAATCGTTATCATTTGGAAAATTGTATAAATTAGTTTTTACTAAAGTAATTTTTTTTTTGTGGTTTTTATAAAATGTTGGTCTCTACATGTGTGGGTAATAAAAATCAGATTAGCTAAATAAAATGATTATTAATCGATCGTAATTGTTCCTCATGATCCTCAACCCAAAATCGAAATCATAAAGTGGACAAGTTTTTTAATATTTTGTTAGAAAATATCAGCAGTAGTCAGTTCAAATACAATACATATTTTCGATCTTTCTGGCTTTAAAAATGATACCAATATAATTATGTAAATATTTCAAATCTACAAAAACTGCTGCAGTCGTCATAATTGTTAAGTTGTTTAAAGTTACAAAACTGTTGAACTTGAAAAATCGAAAGGAACAAAAACTGTTCTCCAAGATTCAGTTTGGGTTTCTTTAATTTATTGAGGTGATGGATTGATGATAGACGCAGCCTACAAGTCTATTTCTTATTTATTGATATAGATCGGCTGTATTATTTATAATCACATGCATCGATATGTTTCAAAGCTTATCAATAAACGTTGGTAGTAGATTGTATATTAGTATTAGTTATTAGTTATGTGATATTAGTTATGTTTGTATTAGTGAGCGAATTATTAAAGGTGGGTAAGAGCACGTGAAAGCGTGCTCCAGTCACCATTATGTTGTTTATATAATTATGTATGTGGTAATTAATAATAAAAGTTATAACCACCACTGTTATCAGAAGCGGGATTTGAGCGCCATCGAGTTTAAGTGAAATCCCGGGAGTTATTAGACTAAAATCGGGAAAAATATTTTCAACCTGGTCCTGACATTCAAAAAATTTTATTTTGCAAAGGTACCCTGAAAAGCAAAAAAATTGATACATTTTCTGCCGTGCCTGGGATATAACAGAATAAAAAGGACATCTGTGACTGTTATTGCCGTATTGTACAGGTTTGTTTTTGCTGAAGAAGGAAACAGCAGACAAAGGCGAGCTCAGCTTCGGCATTTTGCTGGTTTTAATTTCGCACAAAATTCACATAAATTTGAACGAAAAGTGACTTGCGCTACGGAACAATTCAGTTCAAATGAAATAACTGTAATTTGCAATATTTTGGGCATCGATTATGAAGGAGAGGAAGATGCAGTTATCAGAAGGATTTTGATGTATTTATCCGATTTAAATTACTTAAAGCAACAGCAAGTTGATGATGAAAGTTATATAGAAGTAGACGATACTCCAAGCATACATTTATGGGGACAACAGCAGCAAGTCTTGTATCAACCTCAATTTACTATGTCTTTTAGAGATATGGAAGATATCATCCGTACCTTTGATGGAAGTGACCAATATCCGGTGGAAACTTGGATTTCAGATTTTGAGGAAAATACTGTCATGATGGGATGGAATGATCTACAAAAATTAAATTTTGCAAAAAAATTACTTCGGTTCTGGCGAAGCTTTTTATTCAAAGTGAACGTGGTATAACCATCCTCGGAATTTTTAAAACTTGTATTCTTGAAGAATTTTCAGTAAAAGTTAACAGTGCACAGCTCCATCAAGTGCTATTACTGAGGAAGATGCGACGAGATGAAACGGTTCAGGAATATTTTCAAATCATGAAGGAATTGGCAGCAAGAGGTACAGTTGAACCGGAAGCACTGATCGGTTATATCGTGGAATACACTACGGATGATATTAACAAAAAATGTTTCTATATGAAGCTACAACGTTACGGGAACTAAAAGTTAAGCTGGAAGTTTATGCAAAAGTGAAAAATAAAGCAGCAACACTTAATTCTACAATTAAACCCGAACCAGAGAAGAGAGTGACGTCAGCAGTTTTCCCCAAACACTCATACGGTTGTTCAAGGAGCTATAGTGGACCTGCTAAATGCTTCAACTGTAATGGGACCAACCATTTTGCATCTTCGTGTATCAATCCCAAGAGAGAAAGGTGTTCCTGCTACATATGTGGGCAAATGGATCATCTTAAGTATAATTGTCCAAGCCGAGATACCCAGCCAAGGGGGCAACCAAAAACGATGTCGACATCAGTTGTTCATCTGTTCATCGTCGCTTGCGCCCGATCTACGAAAGAAAATCGAAATATTGGAAAGCGAAAAGAAAGGCTTCTTAGTCTGGAACAGCTCGATTTGGATTACCACCAAACCACGGACAAGCTGGTGACGTTCAAGAACAGCCTCGAAACTAGCTACAATGTATTCAAAGTAGACTTCGAGAAGCTCCAAAGGGAATATGGGATAACCTAATCGAAAATCGAAAATATGAGCAAATCCAAAGAAATCGAAATTTTAATGGCTTGAAATTCCAGGAAGCCCCTAGAGAGTGTTAAACGTTTACAAGAAGAAAACGACATACTAAGGACAAAACTGATAATTTCCCAAAAAAAAATGGATACTCATAACGAGTTCGGTCAAAAATACAAAGCACTGGGAAGCATTGTGAGAATAATAGTAATTTTTTTTAAGAAGAAGTGATGAAGATAAAGGGTAATATGAGTTGTGCACCCGATTAAAAATGATAAAATAAATTGCGGTTTAAACTTGAAGAACACGAGAAAAGGAACGAGAGCGTTGAACAAAAGGACAAAATTACTAGGCTGCAGGAAGAAGATGATGAAGTATTGAAGAGTACCAACGAGAAGAAGAAACAACAGGATGAAAATCAAAAATTGAAGATCGCCATTGAATATCTTCAAAGTAATGTTGAAGAGCTGAAAACGATAAAGAAGTGTTCAGAATAGAGTGCTGAAAACTAAATAGCGAGGATCTTCAAAGAATTACAACTGTATTAGACAAAGGCAGGTATGTAATTAAGGATTGTGATTAATTTAGCTGTTCCAAGATGTTTCTTAGATATTAGAATTATGTATTTTGTTATGATTGAGGACAATCATGGTCATGATGACCGAACTGTAGTAGATTGTATATTAGTATTAGTTATTAGATATGTTATATTAGTTATGTTTGGTATTAGTGAGTGAGTTATTAAAGGTGGGTAAGAGCACGTGAAAGCGTGCTCCAGTCACCATGATGTTGTTTATGTAATTATGTATGTGGTAATTAATAATAAAAGTTATAACCACCACACGTTCAAGTTGCTATACCTGAAGTTCAAGAAAATTATATTTAGTCTGAAAGTATGTGTTTTTGTATATATAATGAACGTCTTCTTTCAGTCTTTAGTTAATTTTTCTAGAAAAATACAGTAAAGGGCGGATATGTCCACAGTAAAGGTGCCACACCCCATAAATTATTAGACGTGTAAAAGTATTTATATGACTTGTGAGTGACACCCGAAACTGCTGATGCACCCTGTATTAGTCCAAATAGTGAATTTCAGTTTCAAGGTATTACAGTGAGGTACCTCTTAGATGCGTGTCTGACCATAGAGGCATTGTTTTTAATGATATTCATAATAATCCTAATATGATTTAAGAAACATTGGCAGGGAATCCACTTTCATTTTATTCATAGTGGATTATTATTTTTACAAGATATGAATCCAAATGAATATGAAGTCAAATCGTTGTTAGATGTAAATGTATACTATTAGTACTTATAAATAAATTGAACAATAAGCATGTACTGTTATCTACAGTTACATAGTGAAACTGGTCCACAGCAAGTATTCAGAGCATTGTTTTGGAAACCCAAAACATCAATAACTTTACCAAAATAATGTGTACCCCTTTATTATTTAAGTGAAGGTCTATCGCTTACCGGACATTCCAGTAGTGAACTTCAAATTTCAAACACACCGTGGTTATACTTTCACAAATATGTAGAGACAGTTTGAAGTATTATAAAGTCCAAGTTCACTATTTCGCTCATATTTAGAAATTATTTTCGTCCCATAAAAATTCTACTGTAATCTCTGTAAACGTCATTGTATAAATTTAATATGTTCTCTATAGACATTCAATGAAATTAAAATTACTTCTTTGGATAAAAGTATAAATTTTCTGCGAATCTGGCTCAGAACGTAAAACCAAATAAGGATAATCAATTCTGCAGCATTCTTGCCTTTCCGGGGTATTCTTCTGGAAACTCCCTGTCCCCTTTAATATAAAAAGAGGATCCACAAAGAAAATTGTCAAAAAGAAACAAGCCTACGCACGAGCACAGAACTTTTGTTTTCAAAGAAACTTATTTACTATAAACACGCTGGGAGTTTCCTCTGGAAACAGAAACACATTCAGCAGAAATGAGGTAGAAAACAAGTAGTATATTATATCGCAGAACGGCGTTCTTATTGTTAGTTCCACTTAGTAGTAAACTTTATTCGTTGTTGTAACTGTATACAGTGTATAAAGTTTGAGATATATCTTTCCTGCACAGCTTGAATACCAAATTTTCGCAACATATTTCACAAAAGAATTAAATTCTAAATTGTTTGATATTAATCGCGCATATTCACACATCGTCAGATAATCAACAAATATTATATTCTTCTTTCAGCAATAAAATGATGAATTGTGCAAGATAAAAGCATTCCACAACACAACTAATTTTAAAATAAAAATTAAAATCTCCTTTAAAATGCAATCGCTTCCTATTCTGTACCTCTTTTAACATTTAAGGTATCCTAAATCGACTTGATAATTCAAAATCTAGTGCAACCTTCTTCGTAGGCAATCTGATAGTCCTTTCTGTATCTTACCTATCAGTAAAGGAAGGTATTTGATCATGTCTTTCCATTACAAAAATTATATTTAGCTTAGGTACATTATAACATCGTTGCTGCCTGTTATGCTAAAGAACTAAAATTTGTTATAAAATTTAATGTATGATTAAGTGATGGTGGTATGTAAGAAAGAGGAAAAAATTCTTTAAGTCATGTTTAAATACATGGTGCTTCAGAATAACGTTCGAGCATATAAAGCTCATTAAAATAAGCCAAAAAGTCTATGTAAACATAGGTCGATATACAACAGAGTTATAGTCCTTCAAGGGCTTCAATAACATTTTGTTTTTTTGAATATATCTGAAGCTAATATCGCTATTATCAAAAAATTATAGATAAGTAATACCTTAATGTGCGTTGAAAAAATAAGGGTTTTGGTGTAATTTTTAGCCCACACTTTTTAAGTATCTAGTCCATTAAAATTTTTTGCAAACATTGTTTGTCTCTTCCATGTTTTCAGTATGATCACTCTTTTTAATTAAAAACGTAATCCATGTTTTTAGTTGAAATTTCTATTAGTAGATCTAGTAATCAAACAAAATGCAGATTGTTGACAGCTTCTGATTTTTATTTATTTTTAATTTATTTATTCAAAAACTAAAATGAATAATTTTAAATTTGCGGAATTAACTGACATGCATTTTGTGTATAGTAGGTCTTAATGGCAGTTGCGAGAAAGGTAAATGATTATACCATGAATCTTTTCCTAATCGAGTTACAGCGTGCTCTAAAACGACTTAAAGAAAAAGGTAGATACAGTACTAAATATTTATAGATTATTATCACAAATGTGTTGTATTCATCTAACACATATTCATAGAGGTTCATAAAAAAAATGCTGGAAATTCGCTAAGGTCAGCAGAAATGAAAGAAACTATTTTAAATTCAGTCGAAAATCAACCCGAATATTGTACCAGGCTAACTAGCCAGCAGAGTAAATGTTACTCAGGCTACAATATAGCGCGTACTGCATGACCATCAACTATATTCTTACCATTTTCAACGTATCAAGCGCTTTAGCCTTGATGATTATCCTGCAAGGTTTGAATTGTGTCGTTTGTTCCTGCGACATCAAGTAAATACACCACACCTTAATAATTTGATGTTGTTTATAGACGAAACAAGATTTAATGGAGACAGTATTTTAAATTTTCATAATGGTATATCGAAAATCGAAATGCCATCAGAGAATCCAAACATCAACAAAAATTTTTTACTGCCACCACAACTAAATTGTGAAAATTATTTGGAGATTCTACAACAGGACCTACCACTGTTGGTGAAAGACGTCCTCTCAAATATCCAGCATCCAGTATTATATATACTGGAAATTTCTCTTCTTAGTATACATTGTACATGTAACTGTCTATGTATACTTGTAAAAAGAACGCATCAACTACGCCTATTATATAGGCAACCAACTATACAGAAAACTAAATTTTCGAATTTCAATTTTTGTAAGATGCATGCTGTGGCAAAAACAATCAAATTAATTCAATGTTAAAAAATAAAATTAATCTTTATTTAGTGTCTTATTGCGTTTTTATACAACCATGTACAGTAAAGACGAAAAAGTGGAAATTTGAATGTGGTATCAGAATGGTAACAACTTAAGAACTATGAGAGACTTATTTTCAGTAGGTAAAATATCCAGATAGGCCTATTCCTTGGATTCGAACCATTCACACAATTGTTAGAGAATTTAAATCAGAGCGCTGCCTAATAAATTCCCATAAAATAAGAACTAAAAGTAATCACGTTTTAACCGAAGAAATATTTTATGCTACGTTGAAGAAAACCCCATAGTATCACTACGAGAACTGGGTTCACATTTTAATGTTCCTAAAACCTCGGTATTTATAAGACTAAAAGAATTTAAATATAACTCGTACAAATTTTGTAATCACCAACTATTGGATGAAGACAGAGAAAAAAGAACAATCTTTTGTGAAACATTCAATAATTTGCCAAATGAACATAAATACATTTTAAATAAGATAGATTTTAGTGATGAAGTAACTTTCACAATAAATGGAGAAGTCAATTCACAACATTTTCGGTGTGTATTATAATTCCTCTTCTATCCACTACCCATTATGCTGCTAATCTTATTTCTTAGATATTGGTCTTGCACTAACCGCCATTTACAAAACTTAACTCACAGTCAATACACTGGGAAAGTTAACGCATGGCTAGGAGTAGTTGAAAATAAGCTTATCGGTCCATATTTTATTGATGGTAATCTCAATACAGCCAAATTTTTAGACCTATTAAGGAACGACATCATTCCTGCAATATAAAACTTAAACATCGATGACCCGTGGCTTCAGATGGATTGTATAAGAAACTTTCTAAACGACTTGTTTCCAGGTCGTTCGATAAGGAGAATCGGTCCGTACCGTGGCCTCCGCGTTCTGCAGATTTGTCGCCCAATGACTTCTTTGCTTGGGGATACCTCCAATCAAAAATTTATACAAGTATTCCATTACAAAGTATTGATGAATTAAAAGATCGCATACGTACCGAATGCAATAGCTTGAATCCTGACTTCTTGCGAATGCTGTGCGTGCTTTTCAACACCGTTTAGGTTATTGTTTAGAAGTACAAGGTTGCCATTTCGAATAATTGTTGTAACTGTTATTTTTATTTTCGTTTCCTTTTCTGTTATTGATATTTAATGTTTTACAATAATAATCGTCATTGTTGTTTCACTCGTTTTGATTTACCTATTTATAACACCGCATCGAACATTACCTTCATACTAAAATAATTTACAACTACAGTGACGTTTCTGTATGCCTCTGTTTTTTAGTTTTCTGTATAATTGGTTGCCTACATAATAGGCTTAATTGATGCGTTCTTTTTACAAGTATACATAGACAATTGCATGTACAATAGGGTGGAGCGAAAAAACTTTTTTTCGAAATTCACATTGCCTGAGTCAATATTTTGTGTGAAACTGGCTGGAACAAATTCTCTCCAAATGTCAACTCAAAATGTTGCCATCTCGAGGTTCCACACTTCAAGTGAATATTTGTATAGCCTTTTTTTTAAGTTTTTATTGTTTTTTTATCAAAAAAATAATAATTGATTAATTGAATAATTAATTAATTTGTAAATTAATATTCAATAATAATTATTTAATAATTAATATTAATATTAATATTTATTGTCAAATGTCAGTGCTAGAAATGGCATTTCGTACATAAATAGCAATTTCGTACTCCAAAAATTTACTAGATGGCACTCAAAAATTGAAGCGTCTAAGAGAAAGGCAATGTAGAAGGGAAAAGCAGTAAGATAAAGCAAAGGAATTGAAAGATAATGCTTTTTCGTCTAAAAATATTACAGATTTAGAAGCGAACGCCGTCTTAGTATCTGATTCAGAATTGAAAGATGATGGCGATTACGTTAGTCATGAAGCCAAAAGTCGGAAAACAACTGACGATTAAACTCCCTCAACCTCCAAGACAGGCCAAATGAGAATATCACTGCCAAATCTACCCAAGCTTGTGATAGAACGGGAGTATCGGATAGGTCAGCTGCTATCATTGCATCCTCTGTGCTTCGTGATATAGGGATTGTATCCAAAGATTAGTGCTGTCAAGAATCGGAAATTTTGAGAATCGATTCTCGATTCTGAAAAGAATCGATTCCACAAGAATCGGTTCTCGGTTCTAGAATCGGATTTCGATTCTTGATTCTAGAATCGGGTTTCGATTCTCGATTCTAGAATCGGATTTCGATTCTCGAATATAGAATCGAATTTCGATTCTCGATTCTAGAATCGGAGTTCGGTTCGCGATTCTAGAATCGGATTTCGATTCTCGATTCCAGAACTGGATTTCGATTCTCGATTCTAGAATCAAAACTCGTTTGTCTTCTCTTAAAGAAATAACAACAAAACCTGTTAACAACCCTGCTTGAAAGTGCTCAGAACGAGCGAGAACGAAAACAAGGCATGCATACGTGTTAGATGAAGGAGAAGTTACTAATAAAAAATAATATTGGTGGGGCAGCGGCCGCGTCCAAGTGGCAGTCGCTCATTTCTAGCGCAGGGTTTTATATTTTTTGATTTAACTATTCTAATTATGCGAATATATCAATTTTCTTTAGACCATAGAACCGCAATTAAATTCAGCACAAAAGCTACTTTGGTCAAAAAATGAAAGTTTCTACGCGTCTCAACAACGGGTTATAAATAAAAGTCCATGCTATATAAAAGAGGGTTTCCAGATAATCGCTGTCAAAGTTTTAATGCTGCATAAGATGCAATGTATTTATTTAACTGCAATTTATTTAAGTATATTATTTATAATTTTAAAGGGTTGCAAAAATAAGTTAGCTTAGATTGCCTGTAGTGGGTAATTACTTACTGCTACTTATTAAAACAAATATTAACCAGTGCATACTTTAGTTTCTAAATACATCAAAACTAAAATTCTAAAACAACTGAAAACAAATTACTAAAACGTTTTGTCTAGCTGTTTTTGTAAGGATTTTTTATCAATGATTCTCTTTAATAGGATTTTTTCGTAGGATATTTTCCGAGGTTTTTTTTTCAGGTATTTATTCCGAGAATTTATTTCCCTAGGATTTTTTCCGCCTACCGTAGCCTCATTTATTCGCCTGTTTAATGAGTCCAATTATTATTGCCATGGTGATTTTGTTTTTGAGTAATCGGGCATTAAAGTCTACATTTTTAAAAACTGGTGGGGGGCCTTCGTTAGAAAACCATACAGCATAATTGATTTTTATTTCTCAGCTTTTTGCCTTGATTCTTTTCCATACTTCGGTAGAAGTAAAATACGTTTTAAACCAATATCTTGTTTAAATTTAAAAATAAGTACATCAAACCGCTTATAGTACCTATTAATAAAGAATAGTTCAACCGCAAAAT
>JABXWE010028966.1:0-25640 GCA_014611495.1 Limonius californicus | reverse complement strand
ACCACGGGAAGTGTAAACACTTCTACTCCAGAGAAGATTTACTAGGCAGAATACCTCGCTGGTTTGCCATTGCCTTGCGAGGGAGAACGGCCGTTAAAAATCCGATGTTCCGGTACTGGGAATTGAACCCAGAACCATCAGCGTAGAAGTCTAACGCGCTAACCTCTAGCCTACGGCCGCCTCTACTATTGTATACATTTTACCATTTAAAATAAGGGAAGATTCGATTAATTGTTACATATTGTGGTTTTCGTACGTGTCGTACAATGTACAAATGCACTCGTTATACAGCCGAATAAACCTAACTAGCTGCACTACCATATCAAGTTGAGGGGTAGTAAACGTTATGCATTAAAGGAATTTACGCTCTAGGATGCTTCCATGCTCCTTGACTTATATGATACAGGAATTGTACAATTTCATACGCACCCGATACAGATGCAAAAGCGCCATATGAACAAGAACTTGATATAGTTCTAGGCACAAAACTCATGAAGTGAAACTAGATCCTGGATCTACGTAGTACTAAGCACTGATTGCTATAATACCATGGTAAATGAGCATACAACACGTTACGTTATGTTAACTACTAATATTAAGGTCTAAATAATTATGTTAATACAATCCTATACAACTCGGTAGTATTAAAGTATTAAATGGTAAGTCCTGGCATTTCGGCCTGGGACACCCTGTATAGTATAACTGTAATATTGTGATATTTGATTTTAAATATATTATCACACATTAACAGTAGTATTTACTCTTGAAATATTTAACTATACTACACTTTAGAAAATTGTATTTGCCTTTGAATGCAGTCGTCATTTTCGTCGTTTTTTTCATTTTTATTATTAATATTCGACTTTTCTTCATTCGACGTTATCATGGTCGGTGATATTGTATTCCATCCTCTTTATTCAATATAATATTCGACGTTATTTTTTTCGAAATTATTGCTGCCGCCGTTTTTTTTTCCATTCGACAGTTTTGTATTCCACGTTTTTACATTTACTATTTTTGTCATTTGATATTTTCGTCATTTGACATAATATTCGTTTCGATATTAGACGTTTTTGCATTTGATCTTTTTACTATTCGAAAATATTGAACATTATTGCGGTCGCCCTGTTTTTCATTCGACAGTTTTCTATTTCACATTTTTACAGTTACTATTTTTGGCATTTGACATAGGTAATATTCGTTATGATATTAGACGTTATTGCATTCGATCTTTTTACCATTCGACGTTATTTTCATGCATCGTGTTTATATTCAACATTATTATGGTCACTGTTGTTTTCCATTCGACAGTTTTGTAATCTACCTTTCTACATTCACTATTTTTGCCATTCCACATTTTCGTCGTTTGACGTAATGTTTGTTTTGCTATTAGACGTTATTGCGTTCGATTTTTTTACCATTCGACGATATTTTCATTTGCCGTTTTAACATTCAACACTAGTATGGTCGATATTATTCCATTCGACAGTTTTGTATTCCACGTTTTTACATTCAGCATTATTATAGTCGCCGTTTTTACCTATTCAACAGTTTTGTATTCCACGTTTCTACATTCACTATTTTTGCCATTCCACATTTTCGTCATTTGACATAATGTTTGTTTTGGTATGGGACAATATCGCATTCGATCTTTTTCCCATTCGACCATATTTTTATTCGCCGTTTTTACCTTCAGCATTATTATGTCGCCCTATTTTTCCATTCGACTGTTTTGTATTCCACGTTTTTACATTTACTATTTTTGTCATTTGATATTTTTGTGATTTGACATCATATTCGTTTGTTATGAGACGTTACTGCATTCGATCTTTTTCCCATTTGACGATATTTTCATTTGCCGTTTTTACATTCCACGTTATTATGGTCGTCCTTTTTTCCATTCGGTAGTTTTGTATTTCACGTTTTTACATTTACTATTTTTGTCATTATTCATTTTGATATTAGACGTTATTGCATTCCATCTTTTTACCATTCGACGTAATTTTCATGCATCGTTTTTATATTCAACATTATTATGGTCACCGTTTCCTCCATTCGATAGTTATGTAATCCACGTTTCTATATTCACTATTTTTGCCATTCGACATTTTCGTCATTTGGCATAATATTCGTTTTGGTATTAGACGTTATTGCATTCGATCTTTTTATCATTCGACCATATTTTTTTCGCCGTTTTACCTTCAGCATTATTATGGTTGCCGTTTTATTTTCCATTCAACGGTTTCATATTTCACCTTTTTACATTCACTATTTTTGACATTCCACATTTTCGAAATTTGACATAATGTTGGTTTTGCTATTAGACGGTATTGCATTCCATCTTCTTACCATTCGACGATATTTTCATTCGATGTTTTAACATTCAACATTATTATGGTCGCCCTGCTTTTCCATTCGACAGTTTTGTATCCACGTTTTTACATTCACTATTTTTGCCATTTAACATTTTCGTCATTTGATATTATGTATATTGGTTTTGGTATTACGACGTTATTGCATCTGATGTTTTTACCATTCGACGATATTTTCATTCGCCGTTTTTTACATTGAACATGATTGTGGTCGCCCTTCTTTTCCATTCGACAGTTTTGTACACCACGATTTTACATTCAGTATTTTTGCCATAGATATTTTCATATACGACATTTTCGTCATTTGGCATAATGTTTATGTGACATTGTGTTCAATGTCATTGGAACGTGTTTTTTTCTCATTTTTGTTCGACGTTATTCCGGTCGTTATTTTTTTTATTCGTCAACTTTGTATTCCACGTTTTTACGTTTAGTATTTTTGGATTCGTTATTTAAGTCATTTGGCATAATATTAATTGGACATTTTTGTGTTGGATGTTGTTGCATTCGACCTGTATTTTATTTGACGTTTTTACATTAGACGTTGCTGCGATTGACGTTTTTTCATTATACATTTTTAAATTCGCCGTTACCACATTCGACATTTCTCCATTAAATATCCAAAATCCAAAAAATGTTTGATGGTTTTGCTTTCAAAAATTGTAATCGTAGATTTCAATTTTATTACGGAATGAGGAAGATCGTCCTTTTCAATATCCATATAGAACTGCAACATTTTATTTTTTTAACGCGCGTATAATTAGTATTTCTTATGTAACGGTCACGTTCACGCATTCAAGGCATAGTTAAATATGTATTTATTTTACTTACAAAATATGACACAAAACAAAGACGCTTTCATTCGTCTTATTGTTAATCCCCCCAACTTTACATAATACGCTTGCATTGGCGTTTCCTCGTTTCTGAAAAGGATTTCCTCTCTCCCACCACCTAGTAAACACAGATAACACGGAGGATAAAAAAAGCAGCGTAATTGAAAATTGTTTATAGCAACATATTATTGAAATATGCAACAAACTATTACATATGATCGGCTTTTTTGTTGAGGATAACGTTTCCTGTACAAAACCTATTACTTGCGGTTTGTTAGGAAACTGAGGATTGTTTGAAAAACTTCTTGAAAATGATATGTTTGAAAATCGGATACGGTTATATTTCTCCTAATTTATTGCTCACGAGCTGTATACAGGATGTCAATTTGAAAACGTACGAAGTGGCATATCTCTAGAAGAAAGACAGGTAGGTGAAGGAGTCAGCATGACACAGAAGGTAACCTGCCCCATTCAATCCCTTAGGTTCTGGCTACCCCAACAACAAAATTGCTTATGGAAACTCTTACAAAATGCTATTCAACTTTTCTACATGATTTATTTTGGAAATATTAAGACGGAAACTAAGGTTCAGAACCAATTATTTTAATTCAAATTTAAAAACATTAGTTGAAATGTTCAAAATGATTTTCATTATTCTCTATATGGACAATAGAAAGTCTATTCTCAAAATCTCTCTGAAGATGCTGGAGGTTTGTCGCGGAATAGCGATGGGCTAAGAAAACAGCTTTAGATAATCACATAAAAACAAGTCTAATGGCGTCAAATCTGGAGATCTTGGGGGCCATTCTAGTTTTCCGAAACGAACCAGGGAATAAAATGTTTGCTACTATTGAACTGCATTTTGTAAGGGCGTTTTAATGAGGTATCACAAGGTAGGTGATCCCATTTGAATTTTTTTTTGTTGGAGTTAATAGAGCGTAAGGGGTTGAATGGGGCAGGTTACTTTACGAGTCATGATATTGTAGAAAAGGTTTCAAGAAAATTTGAATACCTCTTTTATTTTCAGATATATAGGGTGTATTAGAAATAGGTACAAATATTAAATCCGATGGTAAATTACAATATATACAAACTAGAAAAAACATTTCTTTGTGAATGGGACCCTTAAGATATGAGAAAATAATAATTGAAAATTTGAGCCAAAATTGTTTGAGTACCACAGGATAATAACAAAAATTTGAGTTCAAAGACATGTTAGGCAAAGAAGAGTAAAATAGAAGTGCAAAAAATGTCATCGCCTGCCACAAACCAACACTATTAGGTAGGTCAGCAATTTCTATTCAGTTATCACAAGCCAGACCAGTTTTTACGTGTTTGACACTTTACTTTTACTTTACAATTAGGTAATAACCTACAGTTTAAATGCATTTTCTATGTATCAGCAGCCGTTTTCAAACAAAGTTTTATTTTATTTTTTAATTCAAAAAAATAACCTTAATGATTTTTGAAAAATGAATAATACCATTGAATTCTACCTGAGCCAATCTATTACTGGTTTAAATATTTGTAGGTACCTATTTCTGATACACCCTGTTTAACACATTGTACCTTTTTCAAATTGACACTCCTTGAAATATTATTTTAAAACATAAATTGAGGAAACCTGGTTCTCGGAATTAGAAGGAAGATCCTGTCAATATCATAGTGTATGTATCAATAAAACTGTTGCATATGTATTTATGCGTGATAATCAAAATATTGCTTAAGCAACTGACAAATTTCAGTGCTTTGCAACAAAAGACGTGATTCTAAGATTAGCGCCAAGCACCGTAAACATTAAGGTAATTTATTAATGTGACTAACGCAAAAACGCTAATGAATAAAATTGTGGATGGTGTCATTACACTTTGAGAGTTCTTTCGTAAGAGTGACCTTCGTATGAATGAATAGGATGCTGATGCTAGAGGCAACAAACTGCCTACATTGGTGTAAATCAAGGTTGCTTACGTAACTTAATTCCGTTTTCTGATTCCAAATAAACGCTGTTCATCCTACGTTCGCCAAGATGCGTTAGCTAACAGACATAAAACAGAAACAAGCAAGCTGCATCTTAATGGCCGTTTGAATGTCGTAACAAAATTTTATTACAGTTCGCTTGCTTCGTTACATCTTAGCAGGAGTACGCCGCACCCCATTTATATATAGCACTTAACACCGAAATGCTACTTAATATACCGGGAATATGGAAACGAATTTCCATATTACGTTATTACCTTCACATACGTTTGTTTCGTCAGTACGTGCCTATTCCAGAAACTTCACTTACAAACTTTTGATGCTAGCAAATCCACTTAGAAACTTCCCATTAGCTCAAGTTCTTCAAAGACCCAGATAATATTTAATAAATATTGAAATACAGCAAACAGCCAAAAGTAACTCTAATCTAAGGTCATTAAAGTTGCGAATAACAACGCGTCAACTTTTATTAACGCAGATAACCATCTAAAGACGGTCTGCTGTCTATGTTTGAAAAAAAGGCAAATGCTTTCCTAATCATGGTAGTCAAATAGGAAAGCTGCCCTATCTACTGAATTATCTTTGCATTACGGTTGAAGCTTTCAAAAATTTTTAGTCGTGTCAGAGGGTTTCTGTTACACAATATTTAGGCGAAAAAAGTGGACATGTAGGATAGCAGGAAGGTGCGCACAGACATATTATGCAACTATACCGAAATTGTTGAGTTTCATTCTTGAATATAGTGAGTTATTTGTTACCTGTAAGAAATTGTAAACGAGCTGTAGATCATGGTCTTGCCTTTAACGCTGTAGTACTGTTGCTAATGAAACTACTGTGTACTGTGATAATTGTAATTTTGAGGCCTGTTTTGTTGGAGTCGAGAGGACCTACCAGTGGTAGGGGTGTTATCGTAGACTTGGTTAACAGTCACTCATCTCTGCATTGTATTTTACAGGGTGGTGGTGGAAGAAACCGTCTGGTGTACATAATGGCGCTTATTATCCAGGAGTAACATTCGGTTTCCCGGTACTTGTAACAGGTACGGGTACACTAGAGAGCAGTGGTCTCTAAACTGTTTGATCGCATACCCCTAAGACGGAAAAAATGTATAGCGCGTACCCCCTATATACGAAGATAGGCTGAAAACTAATGCACACACGCTTGTAGAGCGCGAACGAAATGACCATCAGAAGCGCGCCAGGTGGCATGTGGAAGTAACATTCCCCTCAATACGCATGCGCAGGTTTGAGGTCGTTGCGTTCATCTAGTGTATTTCGAGAAGCGGAAGTATGGACACGTGTTCTAGTGCTATGTCAACGCAAGTTAAACAATGTGCTGTTATCGAAATTTTTAATTGCTGAAAAAGTGACCCATACTGAGAATCATTGTCGTTTAAAGACTGTTTATGGCGACGATGCTATTGATCGGTCTACTGTAAATCGATGGGTAATAAAATTTCGTGGTTGTGAGCCTGGAAAAGCCATATTTATTAATGAAACACGCACTGGACGTCCGATCACGGCCACAGACGATAAATATCGCAAACTCGTCGACGATTTGATTCAAAATGACCGGCGAATCACTCAAAAGCGTATCGCAAACAATATTGGAATATTCAAGGAACGCCTCGGCTTCATTATTGAACAATTGGGATACCGTAAAATCTGTGCACGATGGGTACCACGCCGTCTCACAGACGAGAACAAACAGCGTCGATTGGAATGCTGCGAGCAACTTTTGCAGCGCCACCGTGACGAAGGAGACGACTTTCTTTTGAATATTGTGACGGGGGATGAGTCATGGGTCCATCATTACAGCCCGGAAGAGAAAAGACAGAGCGCTGAATATCGACATCGGTCTTCTCCTAAGTGAAAAAGTTCAAAACATAACCATCCGCAAAAAAAATTCTTTTGACTGTGTTTTGGGATGCTCACCGAGTTTATGTGACCGATTTTCTGGAACAAGGGGTAACGGTAAATTCTTTTCAGTACATATAGAGTCTAAAACACCTTCGACGTCGAGTTTGTCGTGTTAGAGGCAGCCTGGCGCCAATAATCTTGCAACCTGACAACGCTCGTCCACACACCTCGCGCGCAACTGGAGAGGCTCTGCGAAACCTGAAATTTGAACCGATTCCACACCCTCCTTGTTCCCCCGATCTTGCGCCTTAGGATTTTTATTTTTTTCCTCTACTCAAGAGAGACCTCAAGGGTAATCATTACACCTCGGACGATGAGGTGAAGGCAGCTGTCAAGTACTGGATTCGAGAAAAGTTGGAAGAAGTTTTCAGTGATGGAATGATAAAACTTGTTACACGTTGGGGGAAATGTGTTAGCCTTAACGCTGACTATGTTGAAAAATAAATATATGATTTTGAAACTTAAGAATTGTACTTTAATGTACTTTTTGCCCGATCATGCTATTTGTTTTTCTTCGCGCTCTACAAGCATGTGTGCATTAGTTTTCAGCCTACCCTCGTAGCATATATTAATGTGGTATAGAGCTAATTGTTGTGTCCAACTAATTTGGACATGTGCATCTGTTTAATATTTGTGTTGATTAATGGTGACTTGCAGATGTGCCCTTTTGTATTCTACCGGACGCTTCAAACAAAGTGCCGGTGCCCCATATATCATTTATGTGTTTGGGACTGTCCATATGGTCACTAATCCCTACCGACATGTAAATCGCGGTAGTTTTGGATTTTAAAAGGGCACATGTAGGACACTTGTTCTCCAACCGTTGTTTGTGGAACATCGTTTATACTTGGTCAAATAAATTTCTTGTACAGATATGTAGCGTTTTATTTATACTAACACCAGGACACCGAACAGTGGCGTCCATAACAAAACTATAACCCCAAGTAACGACAGGAAAAATCGGTACACAAGATAATTATATATACCTATATGTATACAAAAGTGGTCAAAAATCTAATTACTTTTATATCTATATACATATATACGTTTGTGTGTGCATATATGTATTGGCAGTCTTAAATAAAACATCAGAGAGACTGTTGACCGCGGCCAGGAGACACGTAGAGTATTCTGAAGGAAAAACTTGGCGTACCCCCTGGGATACGCGTATCCCACTTTGGAGACCACTGCACTAGAGGATAACTACTAGAGATGGCTAAGAGCGAGCTACTCGATGAAACGTGGGACTGCACGGGGTGAGAACAACCCCCGCATAGGTATTATATGTAGAAGGTGATGGGGACTGACGATTTGTGTTTACTTTACAAATACAGCGCATGCGTAATTGAAATTGTAAGGTAGCAGCTACCAAAGTTCCTAGTCTAGTAATCTCGATGGGGTAGTGCGAACAAGCGCACAGTGAAATGCGGCTCAATCGGCCGCGAGGCCAAACCCCGGCTGAGGCGACGACGGTATTTCACTTAGTTAAGTTTAGGGTGCATGTTGCATGAACGGCTAGTATGTAAGAGACGCCCGCACCCATCATCTTCAATGCCATTCACGGATTAGGCTGTTCAACTGTTCCGGCCTACTCTTCCTCGGTCTCCCTAGACGTCTACGTCCTTGAGGTTTATAATTGTACGCTTGTAGAGGTATACGGTTTTCCCCCATTCTCTCTCGATGTTGAATCAATTTTTCTGTTTTCTTCTATCTTATCCTTTATGCTATATATATTTAGCTCTTCTTTTATTGTGTTGTTTGGTATTTTATCTGATCTTGTGCCGCTCTTAACCCTTCTAAGGAATTTAATCTCGGCAGCCTGTATTCTGCTGTTCTTCTTAGAGTTTAATAGCCATGCTTCACTGCCGTATAACAAAGTGGGTACGGCCATGGTTTAATACAATTTCAGATGTGTCGCCCGCACCCCCCTGAAGTACTGCTAATGCGGTTCGGGGGGGGGGCAGTAGTGTGAATGTAAAAAAAAAGGTTCTAGTCTGGATGATACAACGGTGAGTGTTGATTATCGGTAAAGATTCCCAAGGCGCTTTCGGTGAATACTGCCATCCTACACATGGGTACTGATTCCTGTGCCATCCTATTTACCTCGGATCAGCGACTTTTTTATTATTAATATAATCTACAATGGAAATCTCGCTTCTATGTCAACTACGAACAAAACCAAGAGGACTTGGTCACGAACCCACTTCAATTTTTGGTTGTAACCCTCGGTTACAACGTCTCACCTGGTTATAACCTCCACTTTTAAAACTGGCTATAACACTCACCGATAATGATCATATTTTAATTACCTATAGCTTTAAGCTTGAACACTCATCCTTTCTTGTAGTGCCCACCACAAGGAATTATATCGTGCGAAAGACTGCTAACTTAAAATGTCTAACTCGTAAGAACAGAAATCGAATATTAATAATATCCACATCTCGCTTCTCATGAAGAGATAATAATTTAAAGCAAATTTTGAGCTAAATTTGTATATTATTATTTCTGGTATATGTTTACGTATAATTCCACATACCAGACTTCTCAAGTTATATAATTCCTTATGCTGGTCGTGAAGAACACTGAGAGATGCCAGAGGGCAGTGAGAAGAGTAATCAAGCTGGATACTGTGATCAAAATGAGTACAGATTATGGCCAGTACCGGCGGGGGTTAAATCCAACAATTGTTGGAGGGCAGTAAATCCACGGTGGGTGGACCTGTTAAAAAAGTGGAGGTTATGACTAGGGTGGACGTTGTGACCAAAAGCTGCAGTGGTTATTGTTATCAAAATAGGGGTTATGCGAATATGGTTATCAATAAAAGATGATGTATTATAAAAAGTAATCTATTAATGAGATAATAGGATAATCGATTAATCGTATAATCAGTTAATCCTTACGATAATTAAAATTTTACATTTCTTGTCTTAAATACGTGCTTGACACTCTGGACGTTTCCGTTTCAATAACCACTATGCAACATCCTTAACTAAACCTTTGATTAATCTAATGTTTGATTACTAAGATAAGCTATTAATCGGCTAAGAAAACTCATTAATAGTATAATCGACTCACCGATTATTTAAAAAATATATCGGGTTCAATTAATCGGTTAATATGCACAGCCCCAGTTGTGACCACAATTAGTGGTGGAGGTTGAGACCGTTTTGTACTGGTGGCGATATTACTAGTGGCGGTTATGTCCTAAACTCGAGCCCTTATTATTACCTTTAGTAAATAGGTTCAAAGTTAGTATACAACCCGCAACCCGAATAAATATTATCCTGGTTAGTAGTGCTACATATTTTTAAGTAATATTATTGCATAATTTAAATAAAAATCTTAACAAATTGCAACTTCAAAGAAACGTACAGCTGAGTTAAGATTTATGAGGAAACTACCATTTGCAAAGGGCCTAACATTATATAAAAAAATACATGAATCGTGCCAATGCTATTAAATGCTCTCTTAACACTACAGCAAAATCAACAGTTTGTACCGCACCCAATTAAAAATCATTAGTTTTAGAAGCTCAAGAAATATATTGATTGGCTTGTGTAAATGGAAAACTTCTAAACATGCTGCGTTGTCAAAAATGAATTGCTTTATAAACAACCGTAAAGAGTATTTCTGATACCTATCTATTTAACAATTCATAATAACTAAGGCTTCGTCTGCATTAATTATTTATTAATACTGAAATTAGTAACATCTTAATTAATAACTAATATAATATTATTGATAATTTGCACAGCTGAAGTAGTTCACGTTTGCGACAACAGCTGTGCGTTGCCATAGTAGCATAGTGGCAAAATTCTTGCCTTGCGCGTAAGGTCTAGTTCAAATCCAGATCGATTCTAATTCTTTTTAAATGTTTCTGTGTTTTTTATAACAACAATCAAATGATACATCAGAACATACAGATATTGTTAGTTTCTTTATTACTATATAGTTAATTTAAAGTCGTATTTGTGATAAAGTTTCAATTAAATAGGTAACAGTAATACAAAAAAATTATTCAGGTGCATAATATCCTGTTGCGTAATCCCAATGTTCAATGGAACAATATTCCAGATGCAATAACAAACATCGTATAAAGCCGACAAAATTCGACTCTACTAGAAGCTTCTGTTCAAAAGAACCTATGCCACAAATTTAGAACAAATAATAAGATTTTCCCACAACAAATTTCCGGGAGGGCCGCTATAGGGGCCAGTCAGGTTCCGCATCGGAATCCTCAGCCCCTCTTCAGCCAGTACCGGGAACAGACAAAGAAAGTTGTATAATGGGATTTCATGGATGATATTGTTCCTGCATTAATCAATATGACTCAGGAGAACAACGAAAATCCTGAGTCAGGACAGACGGTCTGGGGGTCGAACTCTAGACCTCCCGAATTACATGTAAACGCTCTACCGCTGCGCCACCTTTCTCGGTCTAGGTATTACAAAATCTGTGCTTCTTATGTACCCGGCCGATGATGGATACCGGGAGATAGGAGCATGGTCAACGCTCGTCTGTTACACACGACACCATTATGTACGTCTGAAGCTTGATGTGTTCCGTTTTTTAAAGCGTTCAACCTATTGCTTTATGTTCTGGCAAGAGATTTTGTTCTACTGTCATCCCTGGTTTCAATTGTTCTATGTATTTTTTCTGTATATTATTCGTGCACGCTCTCGTAAATATGCACACGCTTGGTTCTAATTAGTTCAAGTAATAAAAAATAAGTTTTCCCTGTTTTGCATTGCTGTGGGAAACATCAAATTCCAAAGCACAAAACGTAACAATTTTAATTGAGATGGTATTCTGGAATAGAATTCAGCTTAAAATATAACGAAGCCTAAAAATGACATACCGGTATTTATAATTACTCCATGTTTGTCATTAAATAGTTAACATGAAGCTAGCACAGAATCCTTTTATACGTACGTGTATTCAGGAGTTCTCTTGCGTTTCTTTCTTGAAGCAGAAATTCTTCTGTATAACAAAGATCAATGCGATATTCTATTTCGAGACGCAACACCTCACAAACGAAGTTAATTTGTTTCTAAAGCAGTTCCGGTTTGAAGAAGATATATTTCATACTTCTATATTCGTATAATACTTGCACACTAAAAGTAATTCGTACACTTTCATATATTAGGAATAAACGGACCAGCCTATTGTATCATCAAAACCGCCATAGAGGGTGCCATAAAGTCGTTCCTAGTGTGTTGGCCACACAAGCGGCTTGGTAAAAGGACGGCAGATTTAGAGGTACTACTATTTGATGAGGGATAATTGTTGCTGGTCATAATATAAATATGGATCTAGAATTACTTACGTCAGAATCGTTAATAAAATAACGAAAGACACATTTTTCTCAACTTTTCCAATATCGAAATAATCTCTGCGTATTTACTGTAGGATATTTGTATCAATATTGTACTCTGACATTAGATTAAAATATTCACAAATTATTATAATTCCAGAATTTGTTCTTTTACTGTTAAGCTATTTCAGAATTAACTACTTAAATGTTTTAGCAGTCGTTTCTTGGACGAAGCCTTAATGTGTATACTTTACTTGACAAATTTTGGATGTTCGACAAATACGTACACGCGTGCGAAATATACATAAAGTAGTAGTAAGAGTAAGTGAACATTATTTAGTGGGATGGGGATAAACAGGCATATAACGTCGGAAATATTACAGAGTCGTAGGAAGCTTCATTTTGAAGGAGCTATTCAATGTCAGGGTCACCTTGTAGCTATAATATTGCAGTCATAAAATTGATAATTAGCTATTGCATAAAAAGCTAACATACGCTTCCCGTTCCGGGTAATGGATTATCAACTACTTTCCGGTCCACAAAAATGTTTTCAAAATTACTTACCGGACAACAAAAATGTATTGTGCATTACGTTGTAAGCCACAAAAATATTTTTTCAATTACTTTTCGGTGTACCTAAATGTTCTAATATTGACTTTCCAACACATAAAATGGTTTATCAATGACTTCTTCGTCCATGCAAATGTTTTGCCAATCACTTTTCGGTCCATAAACAGATTTTGTTAATTACTTTTTGATGTACCAAAATGTTCTAACATTGACCTTCCAGCCCATAAAATGTTTTATCAATGACTACTTGGTCCATACAAATGTTTTACCAATTACTTTTCGGTTCCCAACAATATTTTGTCAATTACTTTTCGATGTGCAAAAATGTTCTACATTGACTTTCCGGCACATAAAATGGTTTACAATGACTTCTTCGTCCATACAAGTGTTTTGTCAATTACTTTTCGGTCCACAAACATATTTTGTCAATTACTTTTCGATGTATCAAAATGTTGTAACATTGACTTTCCAGTCCATAAAATGTTTTACTAATGACTGCTTGGTCCATACAAATGTGTTGCCAATTACTTTTCGGTCCATACAAATATTTTGCCAATTACTTTTTGATGTACAAAAATGTTCTAACATTGACTTTCCAGCCCTTAAATGTTTTGTCAACGACTAACTACTTGGTCCATACAAATGTTTTGCCAATTACATTTCGATGTAGCAAAGTGTTACTTTTTGGTCCAATATTTTGTCAATTACTTTTCGATGTACCAAAATGTTCTAACATTGATTTTCGAGCCCATACAATGGTTTATCAATGACTTCTTCGTTCATACAAATAGTTTGTCAATTACGTTTTGCTCCACAAAAATATTTTGTCAATTACTTTTCGATGTAGCAAAAAATTCTATCCGTGACTTTCGAACCCTTAAATGTTTTATCAACGACTAACTACTTGGTCCGTACAACTGTTTTGCCAATTACTTTTTCCACAAAAATATTTTGTTAATTACTTTCTGATGTACCAAAATGTTCTAACATTGACTTTCCAGCCCATAAAATGTTTTATCAATGACTGCTTGGTTCATTCAAATGTTTTGCCAGTTACTTTTCGGTCCACAAAAATATTTTGTCAATTACTTTTCGATGTACCAAAATGTTTTACAATTGACTTTCGAGCCCATACAACGGTTTATCAATAACTTCTTCGTTCATACAAATGATTTGTCAATTACTTTGACGTCCACAAAAATGTTTTGTGCATTACCTTCTAACCCACACAAATATTTTGTCAATTACTTTTCGGTCTACAAAAAATTTAGTCATTAAATGTTCTGCCGACGACTTCTTGGGCTATACAAATGTTTTATCAATTACTTTCTGGTACATAAAAATGGTTTGTCAACTACTTCTCGGTCCTCAATAATGTTTTCTCAATTACATTTCGAACCACAAAAATGTTTTGTGCATTACTTTCTGGACAACAAAAATATTTTGTCAATTACTTCGCGGTCTAAAAAAATGTTGTGTCATTGGTTTTCCAGCCTATAAAATGTTTTAGCAATGACTTCTTCGTGCATACAAATGTTTTGTCAATTACTTTACGGTTGTCAAAAATTATTTGTTAACTACTTTCCGGTCCACAAAAATGTTTTCTCAATTGCATTCTGGCCCATGAAGATATTTTGCGATGACTTTCCGGTCGACCAAATGGGTTTGTCGATTACGTTCTCATCCACAAAAATATTGTCATTTATTTTTCCGTCTAAAAAAATGTTTTGTGAATTACTTTTCGATCCACTAAAAGGTTCATAAAATGTTTTGTCAATGACTAGCCGGTCCACAGAAATGTAATTCATGTGTTTTTATAAGCTGAAAATAACTGTACAGTGAAAAAGGTATTACAGATAAAATTAACATTTTGGTACTGTGCTTCGTAAAAATACAATTAAATTGAAAAAGGAACAGATTTTTGTTGCACGTATGTCTTACAGCAAAATCGGATTCCAAGATCTTAGAATAGAAGTAAAAAATGTCCCTCGTCCAATATACTCGTAACGTAACTTGAAGTGGTAGATAAAGTGTTCTAGTGTCCATATTTATTAAAATCAATCGCCCAGTCCTTACAAAAATGGTTCTAACATTTCTTCTGATTATTTCATCTTTCTTGTCATTAATCTTAGGGTCATTTGTGTCCTTCCTAACTATCATCGCATCAGTCTCTTTGGGCTATACTTATACGAATCGTATATTGAAAAGCAAACCTATTAAATCTAGCTTCAGTAGTTGAAGTATCTACACCATTAATTCTTTAGAGGTTGCTATCAACGTATTATTAGCCTCAGCAAGAGTTATAACAAAAAGAAACAAGTTTTGGTAAAATCTGTAGTCTCACTGTTATTTATAAAAACAAGTATTTCTGAAAGTTTTGAATAGTTAGCCCGAAAACATGAGCACTGCAAAGATATTAAAAATAAAGCAGGGAGTTTTGGCACGATATCTTTTATTTCAAAGAAAATCCTATACGCTTTAGACAGCTATTTTACGAATCAATACAACAATTTCGTTTTGGTGCAACAAAAACGAAATTGAAATGCTGGAGCAGAACATTCTACAGGAAGTATTTATTGTTTGCGGGTGAAAACTTCTTTTGTAACAGAATGTGCTCTAGGAATCTCGGCTGACACTTTTAAACACATATTTCTGATAATGCCGCCGCCACCATATTTTATTTGAGATGGGTTTCTATGAACTACTAGCTTTGAATGACGCTATCTTAAAAGTATTGTATTACACCTTGTGTTATACGTATGTTATCAATATTTATAGCTAAAACTCCGAACAGAAATAGGAATGTCAAGAATTATGTGCGACTCTAGAAATACCTACAGGAATACTAAAAAATGTTGAAACTTTTATAATACACTATACATTGCAAATGACAAGTTTACAAAGTTGTCCATTTCCTTTTCAGTGATGCATACGAAAATACACAGGCGCATTTTCGTCAATAGAATATGGAAAATCAACCTTTCTTTAACAATTTAATATTTAATACGATCATAATTGAATTTGTTATGTAGTTCTAGCAAATAAATGATACAAATAAATAATTTCGATATCAGAACTGAAAATTTGCTACGGATACAGTAACGAAACGTGTCTGAAAATAACTGCTTAATTAAAATATCTGATTTAATGTTCCGTAAACGGAAAATTATCTACTCGTAGACTTCCTAACTGGTAAAATTTGTGAGCATGGTTAATTTAGAAAGCCCAATATCGTGAAATATGTCGCTTTAAATGGTCTGGTTTTTGACTTTTGCAGTGCTGCCACTTGAATGATCTAGAAATAATTCGATCTACTAAACTGTATTCAGAGAGTCTTGTCAGTAGATGTAAACAAACATTGGTCCGTGACCGTTGTCACCTTTCCCAATTTAATTTTCAAGACCGCAATTGTGGGATTTTAGACATCGATAGTAGTGAAACGAATTCCACGGAGATATCCCGATTTTTGTGTTAATCTCTTTGAGAAAGTTCTTTTCGCCAGTTTTACATCTCTTGGTAAGCATGGAAAAGTCCAAACCCTATTGTTTTATTTCTAAGTCGTTTGAATGTATTTAGGCGAATACGATATAGACGAAGTTATCTATCCTCAATTATAATACAAGAATCCCTGGAGATATTTCGACGCGATTGGAGTTTATCTTCCGCATGCAGAACACAGCGGATGCAGCGCCGTTCGAACTATCAGCGGCGTTGATAAGCATAACAGGTGTATGAGTTCCGGATATATTTAATTCTTAAATAAATTTTTGGCTGTACGAGGGAGATTCGGCAAACTGTAATTTCAACCAGAAAGGGGTCGTCGTCAACATTATTCTTTATCCATAAATTGACGGAAGTTTTATAATTGCTGTGATTTCAGTTTCAGTCCTTGCTGCCTGGACCTTGCAAAGTTGATTATAATTGGCTGTATTGCTCCTAGTTGGTATTTTTGTCTTTTCTATTGGTTCCTAGGCATTACAAACTGTAACCAAAATTAGGTGCTACAATCTTTGCCAGCTTTACTCCTATTTTCAATTGGGTTTCTGGCCCTATTTTCCTCCTTTAAATTTCTTTTACAAACCAAATTATTATCTTAAAATGTATACGTTTGAAATATGTACCCAGGTTGGGAAGGACTCGCTATGTTTTTCTAGCTTTCTATATTTAGCCAGCTGCTTGAAATTCGAAGTAGCTTGTAGCGGTAACGAGCTACAAGGCTCACCAGCTGTAGCAGCAATCGGGCAACTACGTCTGCGTTACTAAATTTTTATTAAACCAGTGAGAACCTTTCCTTGTAAAAAAACGAGGAATTCAAAATTAGATTTTTCAGTGGTTGCCAGCCTCATTCCTACTACAATTTAAATTGGGTTTTCCGACCCAATTTTTCTTCTTTAATTTCTTTTTAAAAACCAGATTATTATTTGGAATTGCATACATTTCGCAATTTGTGCTCAGGTTGGGAAGGAATTTGCTAACTTTTCTAGCTTTTTAAATTAGCAAGCTGCTTGAAATTCGAGGTAACTTATAGCGTAACGAGCTACAAAGAACACCAGCTGTGTCAGCTATAGGACAGTTGCGTTTTCGTTACAAAAATTTGATTAAACCAGTGCGAACGCTTTTTTGTCTAAAAAACGGGGAATTCAAAATTAGGTGCGTTAGTGGTTGCCAGCCTCTCCTACTTTCATTTTAAATTGGGTTTTCCCACCTCATTTTCTTCTTTACATTCCTTTTAACAACCAGTTTATTATTTGGAATTGCATACATTTCGCAATTGTGCTCAAGTAGGGAAGGAATTCGCTACCTTTTCTAGCTTTTTAAATTAGCAAGCTACTTGAAATTCAGGGTAACTTGTAGCAGTAACGGTCTACAAATTAAACAGCATCTGTAGCGGCAGATCGGAATGCTGCGGTTTTGTTACATAAATTTGCATAAACTAGTGAAAACATATTTGTGGCTTAATAAAAAAAATTCAAAATTTAATGTTGCAGTCTTTTCTTATTTTCAAATTCAGGTGGGGTTTCAGGCCTCATATTCCTTCATAAATTTTGTTTTAAAAACCAGATTATTATTTAAAATTGTAACCACAGTTAGGGAGAATATCGCAACTTTTGCTAGCTTTTCAAGGTAGCGCGCTACTTGAAATTTATTTGAAGTAACTTGTAGCGGTAACTATTTACAAAAAATAGTACATGTTGCAGCAAATCTTAAAGCAGCGTTGTCGTTATCTTCTTCTCCTTCTTTCACGATTCCTTCTGCCCTTTCAGGTGTCGAACTTGTCGTTATATACATTTATATAAATCAGCGAGAACATATTTTTGTCTAAAAAAGAGGAAAGGTGTTTCACAGCCTTATTCTTGTTTTAATTTTCAACTGGGTTTTCTGACCCCATTTTCGTTCTTGATGCGTCTTCTAAATACCAGATTCTTATTTTAAATTTTATATTTTTTCAAATTTCTACCCTCAGTTAGGAAAAAATTAGCTACTTTTTTTAACATTTTAATGTAATCCGCTATCTGAAATTCGAAGTGACTTGTAACGGTAGCGAGCTACAAGAAAATATCACATGCAGCAGCTACACTGGAAGGTACGTTTTTCTTGTATAAAATTGGACAAATTACCGTCAACATAAACTGCTGTATAAAATTACCCCCACAAAAGGAGAATTGATTTTACGGATCATGTTTAAAATTGTAATAGATTTTGGCCGTAAGCATCTGATTAAATAACAATACAAAGAAGTTACAGACAGGAGGGGGTTTACAAAGTTTGCAGAAGTAGTGTCTACGCATAACAAAGGCGAAAAAGCGCTTTAGTATTAAAATTTAATTCTTTACATCCCGTACTGGTATCGTTTGGCCTTTGCGTTTATCGTGCTACACTATGCTAAAGTAGTAAGTTGTACTTAATCTAATTGTGCTAGTACTTACGAAAACTCATTGTTTTAAATGTTAATTTACTGGATGACAGGGAAGAAGTAGGTTAACCCCAGTGACAGCATTATAAATAGGTTACAACTAATATTGAACTTCAATTACATTTTCTTCAAAAATAGCTAAACTATCTAGTTTTTACAAGAAATAGATGGTAGAGTAGCGTTCCCGACACAGATATTTGATTGAGGCGGCAATACCTATTGCGAAACTCACATATGTATTTGTGTGAAATATATATATATACATATATATAATGTTTCTTAGAGATCAGAAATAGCTTGGAAAGTTAGTATATTTCTATCAACTAATAATTGGCGTATCTCGAATGAAATCATTGGAAACATTCGATTATGCATATATCTCGAGATACGAGTAATTCATTCGAATGATAAAAACTTCTTGAACTACGTTCGTTGAGTGGGGCACGCATCTCGAATTAAATAATTCGAAATATTCCACTAGACATGCCTCTCCGAGATGCTAATAATTCATTCAAATGATAGAAACTTCTCGAATTATTTTTGTTTCGTTGTTTGGTTGGTAATGAAATATCGTTTGTGCCGGTATATAATTTGACTAGTATTCGAATGATTTTGTAATTCCAGAAGATACTAAACGATAAACTACGACGTAACATATTTGACTTGTTTTGTGTAATGGGGTTGGTTGCATGTGCAGCTGAGTTAGCAAAATACATTTTTAGAATATTTAACCGGACAGGCTTAAGATTATTTATTTCTACTTTTCTACTACCATTTAGCGAAATTTAAATAAATATCGAACAGAATCTAATCGAAACCCGAAAAGAGCCATTATTCTAAAGGTAGGATGCGAGACATTTCTCACATTGTCGAAATGCGCGTCCGTTTTCTATTCAAATGATTAATTCGAATGAATATCTCGACTATTAATATCATTCGAATACTAATAATTCGATTATTAAAATCATTCGAATACTAATCATTCGAATACTAATCATTCGATTATTGAAATCATTCGATTATACCCATCACTACTGTCAACCCTTCAATATTCATATTATATTCTTATTGACCTCCCTAGTCTATACAAGACGAACATAATGCATCCTAGCATATAACCAGCATTTCTATGTAATGCAAACACTACAAGTTTAGAGTGACACATTATATATTATAACAATAAACCAATTTTGTTGTCTTTACTAAGGTTATCGAAAGTTAATGATAACAGATATAAATACAGTTTTTAATTACCTAAAAATATATGCTGATTTTGATTGTCGCGCTTATTCACAATAAGTAAACAATCTTTTTCAATTATCAAAACTCTACTGACAAAATATTTAAAATAAGCTATATCTATTATAAAGGAAATTGCCTATATTGCTGGGTTAAAGCAACTTTATTATTAAGAATGATTACGAATTCTTCGGGATAAATAAACTAAGACAAAGTCTTCGGTCTATAATTTCATCAGTATTACGTATAAGTTCCAATAAAAGGAAATCGAGCACAAAACCTGACAAGGGAAATTCTTCGTTACTATCAAGAAATTTATTTTATATGAAGGGATTTCCTTTAAAACTTTTATAATGCATAGAAAACTATATTTTTCTACATTTTACTCGCTCCCCTCATCTAGATGTATTGGGAAGTGCAAACTTTTATACTTCTGGAGGTATCATCTATTGCTAAACTAAATTTAATAATAACTCGACTAACGCCGTTGAAATGTAGGGGTTCTGAATTTTGCGTCTCTACTAAAGTAAATTAGCTAATGAAATATTACACTAATCTTCCTCGATTGTTGAAGAAACCCCGTGATCTTCTTGGCTCTAAAGATTCTTCTGTAGCTATTTGACTGAAATAGAATGCCCGATAACGTAAACAACCTGTACAGCTCGATAACGTAAACACTTCTTGTGGACGGTCAGTCGCCGATTTATGTAGGGGGTTCCCCTCTAGGACACAGCTGGTCGGTCAGAAGGGTTTTTATGATGTACATACCTGACTCTCAGCAAATTATTTGTAGGAGCAGCGCCGATTTCATTTTAGTTGTTGTAAACTTAAGCCAGGCATATTGCATGCGTTTCTGCATTACGAGTATGGCATCCACATTCAATAAAAGAAAGTGTTTAAGATTGAGTGACAAAGTGAAAATCATAGACGAGGTTGCACTAGGTGCGGGAGTGACACAATTAGCGGGGAAATAATTTAAGAGAGGACTAAACTGTTAAATGAAAAACTGAAGGAGACTGAAAATTTCGTAGTCAGTGACGACTGGCTACAGCGATTCAAAACAAGATATGGAATTCGACTGCTGTCTATATCTGGTGAAAAATTATCACCACAACCACAATTAGTAAAACCGTTCAAAGAAAAATTAATGAAGCAAATCAAAGAGCTAGATTTAAATATGGAACAAATATACAACGCCGATGAATGCGGCCTTTATTGGAGACGGTTACCGGAGAAAACCTACGCCGCATCATTTGAAAAAACCGCTCCGGGTAGAAAGCCGGAAAACAGCTTTCTAGCATGTACTAGTGCTAATGGTTCACACAAAATAAAGCCAATGATAATAGGAAAAGCAAAAAATTTTAAAATCCCCATTGACTATGACTGTTCAAAAACCGCCTGGATGACTAGCAGTATATTGCTCAAATGGCTCCACAAGCGCTTTATCCCTCAGGTATGACAATCAATCACAATGACAATGGGTCAATTTTGATCATGTACATGCCGCCCAACGTAAATCCATTAATTCAACCAATGGACCAGAACGTAATAAGACTCACCAAACTATCCTACCGAAAATTTCTACTTTCGTCTGTCTTATCAAAGAACCCTGAAAACATAAACGAGTCTTTAAAACAGTTAACATTACGAGAAGCAGTTTTAAATTTGCACATGGCCTGGAATGCCTTAATCAGCAAACAATCAAAAATGCTGGAACAATCTCTTTTGCACCAGTGATGAAGATGAAGACGATGTTCCCTTAGCGTAATTACGGAACAATTGCGATACGATGCTGATGTTCTTGTTAGTGTGTCGTTGGACGTTATTGATTTATTGAAAATAGTGAATCTTAATATTGTTTGTACACCGGTTGATATTAATTTATGGAAGGAAGATAAGCAAACGAATGATGTAAATGTTGAAGCAGATGAGGGCAGTGATGATGAAGTTTTTAACCAAGCTTTGGATTGGCCTGAAAGAAAAGAAGTATCAAACACGGATATTTTAGTTCTCAGTAAATTAAGTGCATGGGCAATACAAAGGCATTGGAAGGCATTGCTAAGCACAAATTTACGCAGAGTAAAATAGCAGCTTGCTGTATTTTGCATCCTTAACAGTGGCAAAATGTCATCCGAAATGAAACCGTTCAAATTATCGGATGAAAAACGATATGAAATAATGTTTCATCATAAACAAGGCGCTTTCAGTCGTGAATTAGCTATGAAAGTGCAATGCAATTCACAGTTATTAGAGTGACCAAAAAACACTGAGACGGGAAAAATTAAAGATAAGCCTCGCAGTGGCCGTCCAAAAAACATCAGTGAGACACGACAATGTTTGCGCAGGATGAGCCTGGCACACAGAAGTCTTAATTTGACAGATTTAACCTAAATTAGGTCCGAAGCTACTGGTATAAGTGTATGCATTTCTACTATAAGACGGA
This sequence comes from Limonius californicus, assembly GCA_014611495.1. Lineage (NCBI taxonomy): Eukaryota > Metazoa > Arthropoda > Insecta > Coleoptera > Elateridae > Limonius > Limonius californicus. Next base: position 3,059 of record JABXWE010028966.1, on the reverse strand, counting down.
GACTTCTTAAATCTGGACTTAAGGGTTGCGACGCCTCCTATCAGAAAAACAATCGCTCCACCGTTTGAGATGAGCAAAACATCATCGCCATTGGCTTCAGAACAATGGCAGAAGATACTATTCAGTGATAAATCTACCTTTAACATTAACAACCTTGTTCGAAAGACATATATTAGAAGATTTCCTGCAGAAGAATTTTCACGACGGTGTGTTCTGCCAACAGTTAAACATCCAATCTCTATCATGATATGGGGCAGCATGTCTGCGGAAGGTGTTGGTAGACAGCATGTTGTATCTGGCATGATGTATGCAACCAAATACATTCATGTCCTACAGGAGGAGATGCGACCTAGTGGAAAAGTTATTTCCTGACAAAACGTTTATCTTTCAAGATGATAATGCTGCTTGCCACAGATCGAAGACTGTTCACTCTTGGATGTCGGCCAATAAAGTTAAAAGAATAGACTGGCCAGCACAATCCCCGGAACTAAATCCTATAGAAAACTTATGGCAGAGGATTTCTAACAATATTTCAAGAAAAAACCCACAAAAAAGTGGAATTGATCGAATCCCTAATTGATATCGGTATCGCTGCATTATAATGTTTCGGTTTTTTATGGCTCAACATTCGGGCTATTATTGTTACTAGTGTTGTGTATTGTGTCGCACCAGTGTAATTATATAGCCCAGAGCATTGTACGATATTTTAGAGCCCATAATGATTGTTTAACATTATGTGTACGTAATTTGTGTACTTTTCGCGTAACAGTTTTGTTTGGTAGCGAGAAAATACATCGGCGCGTTACTCCTTTATGAATGTAGTATAATGTACCAGCCTTAAGATTACTGCTAATAAATTTGTGTGATTCGATATATGTTCTTATTAATTTTTTGATAGACTAATGCATTTGAAAAATTGAATATTTGAATATCAAATATCAAGTTATATCTGATTACAGAGAGTTATTTTTAGCAAGTCTAAAACTGTGCTGTCATATTAAATTGCAATTATAAAGTGTGTATCGGCTAGGTTATCGCTTTTTACTTTCCCATACCTTATAGGTATAGGGTAAGTATTGAAATCATGAAAATTTTCGAAATCGAGATTTTAACGGATATATCCGTTTTGGGTCTCTAGGAACCCAAAAAAGTGGTTTTTAAAAAATGTCTGTCTGTGGGTGGGTACGTATGTACGTATGTACGTACGTATGTGACGCTTCTACAGCCGAAAGTATTGCTCCGATTTTGATGCGCTTTGGAATGCGGGGGTGTATCGAAAATTCATCGAAAAAATAAGCTTTTCAAAAAATCCGAAACCGGAAGCGGAAGTTACGCATGTTTTTTTGGTATCACTTTTTTCGTGATTACAATTTTGAAACTTTTATCGCGGATAACGATAGAGGGTTATAAGACAAATCTGTTAGTTTTTGCGGAACTCGCTAGCTTTAAACTGAAGGGCGCTATGATTTTTTGAAATTTTTGAGTTTAACGCCCAATTACTCGAAAACGGATGAATCGATTCAAATGATTTTTATTTTCTGAATAGTATATGAAGGGTAAAATGAGGTGATATACAAAGTTTTTTGAAAAATTATAAGGGTCCTAAATTACGAATTTTCAAAATTTTGGAAATCTTCAAAAAATTATTTCTCAAAAACTGCTCCAAGGAATTTTTTTAAATTTCATATGTCGATAGACCTCGCAAGGGGCTATCGATATGTTTTTTGAAGAACTCCGTAATTTTCCTGTGGCGCCCTTTACGAAGCTTGGAAGTTTGAAACTTCAAACTCCTTTAATTAATAAACGAAAAAAGATAGGAAGCTGGGGTTTTCACTGAATCGCTCAGTACCTAATGGAGCATATGAATATGCAAAGAAATATTACACTCGTGGATATATGTAAGCGCACCGGGCCCCTCCCCCCTCTTTTTTAGAAAAATATTTTTTTTATTCTAATGGTTGTTATTTGTTTGCGTCAAAGAATCTTTTTCCGCGAAAATAAAAAAATCGATTTTTTATGCCCTACAAAATATAATTTCCAGGGACTTAGAAAATTTTACCTCGGTAGCAACAGCGATCGGTACTAGTTAGACCGCGCGACGTATATAGTAGAGAATGAAGTATGCCTGGTTGCATATTAAAAGGAAATTAAGGGGCACCGCAGATATTTGTCGGGACTTCTTACAAACCTTGTAAGTCTGTTCGTTACGAGGCAAGGTTTTAGGATAGCACTTGAACAACCGTTTTGAGGAAAATAACTCTACTGTTGAATAAAGATGATATGAACAGTTTCCAGTATGGGAAAGTCCAGGGAGGCAGTCGCGTCCACTTATTATTTACTTTCCCATACCTTATAGGTATAGGGTAAGTATTGAAATCATGAAAATTTTCGAAATCGAGATTTTACCGGATATATCCGTTTTGGGTCTCTAGGAACCCAAAAAAGTGGTTTTTAAAAAATGTCTGTCTGTGGGTGGGTACGTATGTACGTATGTACGTACGTATGTGACGCTCCTACAGCCGAAAGTATTGCTCCGATTTTGATGCGCTTTGGAATGCCGGGGTGTATCGAAAATTCATCGAAAAAATAAGCTTTTCAAAAAAATCCGAAACCGGAAGCGGAAGTTACGCATGTTTTTTTTGGTATCACTTTTTTTGTGATTACAATTTTGAAACTTTTATAATGATAACGATAGAGGGTCATAAGACAAATCTGTTAGTTTTTTGCCGAACTCGCTAGCTTTAAAATGAAGGGCGCTATGATTTTTTTGAAAATTTTGAGTTTAACGCCCAATTACTCGAAAACGGATGAATCGATTCAAATGATTTTTATTTTCTGAATAGTATATGAAGGGTAAAATGAGGTGATATAAAAAGTTTTTTGAAAAATTATAAGGGGCCTAAATTACGAATTTGCAAAATTTTGGAAATTTTCGAAAAATTATTTCTCAAAAACTGCTCCAAGGAATTTTTTTAAACTTCATATGTCGATAGACCTCGCAAGGTGCTATCGATATGTTTTTTGAAGAACTCCGTAATTTTCCTGTGGCGCCCTCTACG